>FIZU01064718.1:0-11776 GCA_900064475.1 Pseudococcus longispinus
TCAGCGCTCCTACAGAAACCTATGTAAGTAATTGATTGAGCTCATTACGTCATTCGAAATTCAACCAATCAAATTGCGAGCAGGGGGCCAATGATCAGCGCCTCTACAGGGAATAATATTAGTAACTTTTAACCAAATCCCTTCACGTCTGTGCCCACCAGTTGTCCATCTTGTAGTTCCAGTGTCCATAATTTCCACTGACTTTTGGCACTTGGAAAATTTCAGAGATGGTTCTGACTTTTAGTCATTATGCCAAACGAACACTTACTTTTTGGGCTTCAAAAATTTTAGAAATCACGGTAATTTTCTGACATTTTGTCCGGCAGACTTTTCGGAGATCACGCTGACTTTCAGACATTTTGTCAGGGTGGTCAGTTGACTTTTGAACTTGGAAAAAATTAGGTTGTTTCAAAATTTGGCTTTCAAACATTTCTGTCAGACTCTTTGAACTTACAATTAGATGAAGTCAGACTTTATGTCAGACAGGAACGTGCACTTCAGTTTGACATAGCAGAAAAAGCAAAAGTATATCCAATGTTTTATACTTTTATGGGTAGTGTGGAAATGAAAATGATCAGGGGAATCTGAGTCCGGGGGGGGGGGGTGCTTTTTCATGTAAAATGTTTGCAGAAAAGATATTCAAGAGCTGAAATTTCATCATTTAGGGTGGTATATGTTTGCTATAGGAGATACCTGATTCAGTCCTACACCGTATTTTGTTCATTTTTTTTGTGGGAAGTTTTGCCAGCCCTAAAATTTACCTATGCACGTGTCTCGTGTGCTTTTTTATAAACCCAGCAATACACAAACGTGCAAACTCGTTTAGCTTTTTGTCTTCTGTGCTTCTTTTGCATTGGTGAAAAGTTGTAGTGGGACTGGGAATTTGTTCCGCGACAACCGTTTTTGTAGCAGGAATTTCCGGGTACAAAAAATGAATCAACTGTTTCCAACTATGTTTCTTAGCAACATTTTTCGCCCTCGCTTCGCTCAGACTTTGATTTTTACAAAAAAATGTATATTTTTCAAATATCTGCACAAATTTTGGACCGCAGGTGTCTTGAATCCCCAATCCGGCGCTGGAATTGAGTGAAAAAGTAGAGGGCCCATAAAAGAATTGTACGGGGCCGCTCCTCCGCTCTCGCCGTTACTGACCACTACCAAAGAGTTTCAAGCTTTCCCGCTACAGCTAAATTCTAAGTCTACGCCCGTGTTCTTTTGTGATCTTTATGTTTAATTCTATTTAACATACGTTTGATATTTTATAAATTTATGAAAGGCCTATTGTGCCCCCGGGCCTCTAATGCAGTTGCACCCACTGCATCCCTTCTCGCTGGATCTGATTGTTGTTTCGAGAGATTTTCATATTGGGGTGGAATTTTCTGAGAACTGTTTCCACTTTCATCATTATGTACCACTATTGGTGAACTTTGATATTTGGAAATTATCTCAACATTTTTTTTGTTTTTTACTCGTTTCAAAGGTTAGGAATTGGGATAACATCCAAACAATGTGGAATCGAATATGTTTTCGGTGCGTTTCAAATCTTTTAGAAAGGAAACAAAGAATCAGTAGATTTTCTCTATTAAGACCGATAAACACACATACTGGAATATTCACCGTTAGGTTTTCAGAAGGCCACGATGCTGATAAATGAAAATTGATAAGATATGCTGGTATCCGCAGCACCAAAGGTTCATTAGATATCTACCTACTGTCATTTGTCCAATGTACATTTATTAACTCCACTTTAATATGGTGGAAATAAAAATATAATTCGATAATTCCTCGTGATATTTATAGCTTACTAATTGATTTTTTTCTTATATTATGTAATGTTTATCACTACATATGCTCAGGGTGGTGTTTGTTAAATCGGTAGATATCTGACCTAACTTATATAATCACATCCTATTTGAAATGTGGAAGTGAGTACACCATACGGGTATCACACTTAATCCTAGAAAAAATATAAACCAATACGACGAGTTGGTAGTTTTCATCTTTGAAAAAAAAAACATTCAAATTGAATAGTTGAACTCGTAATTATGATGATGTATGCTTAGGAGTATTTCTAATTGAAGTGGGAACATCGTCTAGGCGTTCATTGCAACTTCAACTTGAATAATTCAGATTATTTACACATGGTTGTACCGATCTCGATCTGTTAGTATCAAGTTCAGCTACAGATCGAGGATTGAAATAAGATTAGTTGTTTTAGATTTCACTATAGGTATGTTTGCAATTATTCACCGAGATTTTACCTTGATCAATACTTCTTTGATCGCATGTACCTAATTTGTCATAGATAGTACATTTCCTACATCCAACACGAGCAGATAAGAAACCAGAGATAGAAAACAGACAAGTAAACATTGCACATCCGAACCAACGAACTCGAATTCTCGACGATCAATTATCATTAATTACGCTATCTGCGCAGCTTCTTTCCAATATCCCTACGTTATTTTCGAACAGTAAACACAGATTCGAGTTGAAAACCCTGCTATATACTCTACATAGCAACGTTCACAACAATTGTGTACAGATTGTGGCAGACACAACAACAAACATCCATAAACTAGGAATAAAATAACCATATGGAAAACTTACCTATTAACACGACGATTAGATAAAAGCTTTGTTTCGAAGAAATCCAATGCTTAAAACTAAACCACCACGAACACAACAGAATGTACACTGCGTTACTGTATTTAGAGCCCTTGTGCAGCAGAAGCCAAACACTGATATCGGAAGCTGGCTGGTAACTTATGAATTACGAATGTGTTTAATTGCAGCAGGGTGAGGAGAATGGAAGACTAAGTAACTGTTAGGGGTCTTACACTATGGCGAAGTATTAAACAGCTGTCATCGTACAAGGGATTGCGGGGAGGTGTTTCTATTGGTAACTGCGCCGGTCTCTTTTGGCGTGCTTATCATATGGCCGATTCCGGTCTCTCTTCGCCCCCTTTTTCTATTAAGATGGGCATGTGTGCATGTACGCGTGCATGTGTCTATAGTTTTAAAATCGCCTTGTGCTTGTGCCTTGTGTACTCTTTCAAACAACAGCTGTATTTATCGGTACCCTGTTCAGTGTACCTATATGTTTGTAGCTTTGGAGAGGAAAAAAAACGTGCTTATTAACATAATTGTTGTAATTGATTTAATCCTGTACGAATTGTGTGTTAACACGAGCCATACTGATATGTTTTAATTAATGGGACTATTGTGTTATCACTCGGGGTACTTGTAGCGTGATAATATCGATGTTTACCTACAGGTAAGCCACAAGTTGACAAACTTTTTGACAATGTGAAGAAGATCTGCCTTCGGCGATTCGCGTATCAATGTTGCTTGATGAGTTATTCGATATCTCTGCAGCGTTAAACACTCCTAAGGTGGTCTTGGGAATATAAATGACTAAGTAAAGGTGTTAAATCATCGTCTTGTCTTGACATCAGAGACAAAAAATAGCAATTTGGATAGAACCGGTTCCTCTGTTACACGATGGTATAAAAAAATCACTACTATTGTTACACCCTGGTCAAAAATTGCCATCGTCAGGTTCAGAAGCTCATCCGGTGATAAGCCTACAAAGGAATCAAGAATTTAAGAAAAAACTCAGCCCTTAAAGACTCGCCAGGGGGATCCGCCCCTGGACCCCCTGGTTCTGTTTCCATACCACATATGAAAGTAAAAAACATGGAATATGCTTCTACTTTTTATGTAAGTCTAATAAAATGTCCTAAAATCAAATTTTGAAATGATCCCAATTTTTACAAGTCCTAAAAGTCTGAACCTGTTTGATTTTTCCAAGAAGTCTAAACTCTGACAAAATGTCTAAAAGGTAGGTAAACCTCTGTCTGATAAATTGCCTAAAAGTCAGAGTAATCTTTCTGAAATTTTTCAAGTCCAAAAAAGTGGTTTGAAATCTCAACAAAAGTTTTAAAAAACTTTTTCTCGAATCTAGAAAGTCAAAATCTCTGAAATTTTACCGAGTTCAAAAAGGTCAGGTTAATCCAGTCTAACATAATATCTGACCAGAACTGTCAATCTTAAGGGTTTATCCTTAAAGTTGAGGTTTTTGGACTCGTTGAAAAAATTTCAAGGAATTTTTAAAGGATCTTGAATTTTTCAGAAAAAAAAAAATAGAAAATGTGGTAAAAATGGCTGTTTTTGTCTTGAAAATAAACTTTTTTTGGAAAATTTTTGCAATTTTCATCTCTCGAATTTTTTTTGCTACACCCTTAGTTTGGCCAGAAAATTTACTTTTACGTTAAATTCACGAAGTTGATAATTTCAAAAATGAAGCCAACTACGACCGGAAAAATCTCGAAAATTGAGCCCTCTAGAAAAAAATGTAATAACTCATTGAAGAAAGATAATTTTTAGTTCTACAATTTTCATCCCTTATATTTTTTTGATAACACCCTTGGTTTGGCCAGAAAATCCATGTTAATGAGAAATTTACCAAGTTGATGATTTTAAAAATGAAGAAGGGAAGTTACGTTTTTCATTTAATACACACAATAGATTTTCTGGTCAACCAAGGGTGCTACGAAAAAAATGCAAGGGATGAAAATTGTAGAGCTTGAAATTTTCTTTTTCCAATGAGCTATTAGTTTTTTTTTTTTAAGGGCTTAGTTTTCAATATTTTTGCAGTCCAAAGTGTTTTTTTTTTAATATTTCAAAATATGCACCTTTCTATTTGAGCCACCCTGTATCTGAAAGTCAGCATGATTTCTGAAATGATGTCTGACAAAATGTTTAAAAATCAGCGTTGATTTCTGGCATTTTTTTCAAGCCCAAAAAGTCTATCTCTTGACAAAATTTCTGAAAGTCAGCATGATTTCTGAAAGGCTGTCTGACAAAATGTCTAAAAGTCGGCATTATTTCTAATTTTTTCCAAGTCCAAAAAAAGTCTGACAAAATATCTTGAAGTCATCGTCGAGAAATTTCGTGACGTTTTCCACAGGTTAGGTCGTGTAAAAACATATCCTAAGCTAAAAATTCGTTTCGTGGATATTTTTGGATCTCTCGTGCCAAACAGACTGAAAGATAAACATTTCCGCATGGTATATAATTTACCTACAGCAGCAGCTGTTCTACACAGTTCTTACCCTTCATTAGTAGATTTCTATTTGTAACTTATTTTCTCTCTATGTGTAAACAAGCTTCGTCTTAAGGTGCGAACTTATATATACGAAGACTTCCCGGAGCGAGGGTTCATTTCGCAAATCGGTGCGGCGTCTGTTCTTACATACCTACTTCAGCTGTCACGCCCGACGCCCGTGCTCTTGTTGACGAATCAAACGAATGCAATGAGGTTTTGGAGGAAAAAAATCAGAATTAAAAAAATGTACATGAATGTATTAAATACAAAAATTTACATAAATCAAAAAATTAAAGATAACACAGCGATCAACATGTATAAAAGTATTCTAATCGAGTCATTAAGACTCTTTTTTTTTTTTTTTTTTAAATCAAAAAGACAATCGAATGTCTTGCAACGTTGCAACCCTGAGGGCTAATTCGTAGTACGTTTTTAGATTTATTTTAATTATTGAATTGAAAAAAAAAAATAAAAAAGTAATAATACTAACAAAGTAACAAGAAATATTAAGACGATGGTAACGTTTGCGAAATTTCTGAATTTCTCACTTGTAAAGCTTCATTAACGAATTTTTGTTGGTAATGTGCGAGATGTTCTCTTAAACCAATAATAGCTGGGTGGTCATCGGAGTAATTTTCTACATCTTTGAGATAGTTAACTGCTTCTTCCATGCAATCTATGTAGCCTGCTACTAATTCTGCCATGCCTATGTAACAGAAGGGGTTTCATTTTTGAATGAAGTTTTGATTATAGTTTCAGAGTTGAGACGTTTTTTTTTAATTGAAAAAATATTCATATTTTGAGATACCTAAATTTTATAAAAATTGGCATCAATTTGGTAGGTAGGTAGAAATCTACAGGGGAGGCGCAAAAGTCAGTTTCCCTCATCTGAATCCCATTTCGAATGGATTTTCTGGCTAAACTAAAGGTCATACGAAAAAAATGCTAAGAACCAAAGTTGTAGAGCGTGAAATTTTCTTTTTTCTGAGAGCTATAAATTTTTTTTCTAGGGGGCTTAGTTTTCGAGATTTTTGCAGTCAAAGTTCAAAATTAGATATTTTTGTTTTTTTTTTACATTATCAACTTTGACTGCAAAAATAACGAAAACCAAGCTTGCTAGAAAAAAATTAATAGCTTGATGCAGAAAGAAAATTTTAAGCTTTACAACTTCGTTTCTTAGCATTTTTTTCGTAGGACCATTAGTTTGGCCAGGAAATACATGTTTAAGGGAGGAAAACATTGCAAATTGGACTCTAAAACTTGAAAGTGATGAATTGGCTCAACTATTGCGAATATTGATGGGGTTTTCCCAAAAAATCATGCCTGATTCTATTGACATTTAAATAAAAAATCAAAATAAAAGGATATTTAATCTCCCAAGTAGGCAGACAAGAAATTAATGAATTTAAAATCTAAATTTTTGTCCTCCTGGTACACTATACTTTATCTTAAGTGTCGATTAAAATTACTCATGCACTAAAATTATGAAAATTGTTTTCTTACCGTATATGTCGATTTGTGGATTTTCCAAATTCTGTTCTTCGTTCTGTAAAATCATCTGAAAAATGAGAAAAAATAGAATAAGTTTTTTGGTTTCATAAAAATAGAGCTTATTGAATACTTAGGTAGACAAATAACTGAAAAATAATTTTTCTTGGCTCATCAAAGCTCACCTTGATTTAAAAAAATTAAAATACAAAATCGAAGAACGTATTTGCATCATCACAAGTCGAAGAGAATCGAAAAATTGAACGTATATAATTAACCATAATATAGTTTTAATTGGCAATCGTATTAAAATTATCAAATCTCAAGTATGATGCTTCTAATACCGATATTGATGATTTGACACATGAATTTAATCCTGATAAGGAAGATTTACAATGATTTGTGATACTTGAATTTATTTATGTTGTTCGAACTAAACACTTTGTAGTAGGTACGTGAGATACCTACACTAACTACTTAGTAATCTTCATTTCGAGACACAACACTTAATTAAGAATTAAAAAACCAATGTAAATATTTACGTACATGTGTTTCTGTCAATTTCTCTTGTACAAAACATGGTGCCAATTGTCCTTGCATATCGATCAATATTATTTGAAGAAAAATAATTCAATAAAATGAAAAAATTCACAAACACATCACAACTTTCAATCACGATAATGAAAAAAATAAAAACTTAATCATTCGTTAGTAGGTATAAGATACGAAAACGTTGAAGTCGAAAATCGTCTATATAAAAATTATTGAATTGAATACGGTTCACTAAAGATACACAACATCGAACATTTACAGGTAAATCGATACTGAAATAGTTTGTGCTGAATGCAGTGCAAGATCACAAGAGATTCAGCAGTAGGCCTAGGTATTACTCTGATCCCACGTGATACTCCAAGACGTAACAGAACATCTATAGGAAACAGGTTTCCTGTATACAGTGGAAGGAGAAAGCTTTAACATCATTTCTCCCCTCTTGATTAAAACACCTGAGCTGTACCTAGATGTACTTGTACATGGTGGTAATATTAATAATTACTTCGAGCTAGATAATAATGTGATTGTTATGATTTTTAATGGCTTCATCATTTATATGATGTGAAATTTTTGATTGACAGACATTCATCAAAAATTCATCAAGGTTTATACAATTTATATTACAATAAATCGATGATCGTTTTTGTAAATTTATGCATTACTGAGCCTTAAGCAGTATTATTGAGGTTTTTTTAATTGAAAAAATCTTTAATGGTTTACTTTGTAAAATTATATACTTTTTCGAGTAAACAAGTCTGAAAGCAATTTTATAAAAATTGATTGTTTTTAATGTTAGTTTTAATGATCACATAATGAAGGCATTAAATATTAAATATATTTGTAATTTAAATAAAACTTATCTTCACGTAGGTCCGATAATTATCAATTTTCAATTATTTTATATGCCCTTCAAGTTCAAACGACAAAAAATAGTTGAAACGTACCAAAATTTCATGATTTTATTCGTTAGGTTTTTACTGAATAATTAAAAAAAACTCTAACTTGAAATGTTTTCCATTGAAAAGACAACTCTTTTTTGTTGAATCAATAAAAGATTGCTGAACATTAATTTTATATGAGCTTCAAAGTTTTAAACATGATGAAACATGTTGTAAAATACCTATTCGGTATTACTGACGTCATTTCTTGCTTACCTACTTGTCTGTAAACGAATGAATGGCTAATATCGTTCATTTATTTTTCATTTTTTTTTCTACGAAGTACAATGGTCGATGAATAAATTTGGAATTTTGAGTATTGAATTACTTTAAGATGTAAGTCTAGAATGACGAATTCTCATACCTGTTTTCTATGTTGAACAATAAAAAATAAATTAAATGAAAATACTGTTTTCTTTTTTTCCTTTATCTAGACAATGAAATTGTGCACCTGAGTAATTGGATATTCATTCATAAGGTCAAAGTCTTACGTTGTTGAACATGATAATTGATAACTTGAAATTTTGCGAATGAATGATCATAAAAAAGATATTGCATGAATCGTTGCTTTATGAGTTGATGAATTCTTAGGTGAAATAATGGTATCATATCTATCTGTTTGAAATTTACGTAAAAGATCTAAGAGTAAGATGAAGGCAATTAATTTATAATTTATTTTCAGTTGAATTCTATCGGTGAATTCGAACTGCAATAATTGTACAAAGAAGGGGAAATGATAAGAAAAATATATGTTTCATTTTCTATATCTCTTTTGTAATAAGTTGCATTTTTAAAGTTATCGGATTAGTTCATTTTTGTGTTTCGCCAAGGCACTAATTTGACTTCACATTTTTCTTCCTTGATCACAAATAAGGAATAAGGATTCATTCATTCATTTCATTTGAATTATCATTGATAATTCATTTGATCTGTTGAAGTAAATAATTAATATATTTAGGTTCTTAAAGTTTTACTAAACATTAAAATTTTTAAATTTATTATCACTTTTTTGGTAGTTATGATGTTATCTGCATTTTTTTTTTTTGATCAATTGTCCTAATTCTTTATTCGACTCCGGAGAATCACAATTAATCAGAAAAATAACTGATAAATGAATAAAAAATCCAGTTTACAATCGATCTCCAAAATAAAGAAATATTCAACCCAAATCCAGCATTATTACGTAATCAATCATTTCGTTCAATATCCAGTTCACGTTCCTCGTCTTTCGTCTGTCCTCCATCTTTGATAATCCAGTACGTCATATGACGTCATACCCAAAGTTACCTCCTTCCTGTCTGTGTACCTGTGTACCTGGTATGGAGAATAAACAACATCATCTTGAAATGAAAAAGTTAAAACGATAAGAAAAGTGTTTCTAATTATTAATTAAGTTATTTATCAAAGTAATTATTTTCGTTGAACATTCACGCATATGTTTTTCTTCCTTTTTGATTAATTGTAACGTCACATTAATTCGTTAAACTAGATCGATTCGTATCACAAATGGAACTTGAAGACGAAGGTAAATCGGTGATTATTTAATACCTTGATCCGCTAATCACTTTAACCCTTATACTTATATAAGTTCTTTATTTATAAATTTCACTCTTACTTCAATTATCAACCTAACACTTGGAAATTTCTCACTGCTGAGAATCAAATCACCATGTTTAATATCGAAATAGTCAAATATTCGTGGGAGTTTATTTGGCATTGAGCAGCCCACCACGAAATTGGTGGATTTTTTCATATTCTGATGCACTAATAAGGACCAATTTTGGTTAATATTGCGTTAATATGTTCATTGATATTTCACGTGGTATAATCGATACTTCGGTATGTGTTACAGGACGAGAAATCACCCCGGAAAGAATACCGTGCCAATTCTGTAATCGTAAATTTGTACCCGAAAGTCTAGCCAAACATTCGAAAGTATGCGAGAAAACGTTGCACAAGAAACGTAAAACTTTCGATTCGGCCAAGCAACGTATTCAGGGCACAGAATTGGCTGAATTTTTACCAGTGATGGTTTCCAAGAAGGATACCATGACTGGTTCTCATAGTCGAGAGAGATTAGCACCTTTGATGAAAAATATCGATACCGCCCATCATGTTCCTTCTCGTAAAATAAACAAAGTCACTAGTCCAATATCAAAATCATCGAATCATGAAAAATGTCCTTACTGTGATAGAAGCTTCGGGCCGAAAGCATTCGATCGTCATATTGAATGGTGCAAAGAACAAAGTATCAGGATTAATTTAAAGTCGTCTGCTACTCAAGAAGCTAAAGAGAGATTGGAGGCTAGAACTAAAGTGAGTTATTGTTTTTAAATAAAAATAAATGCGATTGGTATAGTGATGAAATTTTATCATTTTTTTAGTATCGAGCCCCTTCTTTTAAATCAAGAAGAAGCATAACACGAGAGAAATATTCACCTAAAGTGAGTGTTCAAGAGAATCATACCTTTTTACATAATAGAAACGAGATGAGAAAAGATCGAGATGAAGGATTTGCTAAGCCATTCGATCCTGAACCTAAGGCCAAAAATTTAGGTAATTTTTCGTATTTTTTTTTTTTGTATTTTTACTAGTGCCTACAAAACGTGATTAATTCTTATAAATTTTTTAGAAAATAAAAAATCAAAAGAAACCAAGGAAACAAATTTCATTCGTCAAAATGTTCTCAGATGTAGCTATAAAAGCAAATTACCCAAAAAACCTGAAACTAAAGCGGAGTAAGTATTTGTGTACTTAGTTTATCTATCATTGAAGCTTTTGTTTACTCAATTTTAATGTTTATTTTTTCATTATTTTGCGTTATTTTTTTAATGAAACGAATGTTCAATTATACGTTTCAGGAAAGATAATTTAAATGGTAATTTCCAAAATAAAAAGTCAGAATATAATGAAATTCATAATTGGATATCAGCGAATGGAACGAAGATAAAACCTGCACCCCAAACATCTAAAACACCTACAAATGATGTGAATAAGCCATTAATTAACATGTACGTAATAATTAGACATATTTCAAGTTCAAATCTTACGAATAACAAACAAAATTATCTTTATGAGTTTATCTATCTTTCTAAACAACGTTCTTGGCAACAAATGTATTCACTCTTTATTAATATCTAGTAACATAGTTTTCGATATTCTATTGCTGTTGGGAACTACAATCGATACTTTCCAATTAGTTGTATAAAAATAGGTTGAATGCGATGTAGGTAGTTACCCAAATAACTTTTAGGTTTATCAACTGAGGAAGGTATTAAATATTTTTCATGCGATGAAACAACGATTGCATGTTATCGTTTGAACTCCCCTGCTATATTACGTAGCTGATTTTCGAGAATCGAAGATCAGCTATAGTTTGACCTTACGATTCCATGATATTTCTTTTATATTATGTAAATCAAATTTTTGTCGACACGATAACTCTCGTAATAATTGATGGAACGAGCTGGAATTTTTAATGAGAGGTTTAGTATTACTAAGAATAGAAGCCCATAAATTTTTAGAAAAATCGGTGAACCGGTTTCAGAGTTACTTGCGATTGGGATTTTCTAAGGCCTTTAACATCTGAAATAAAGCAGTTACTCGAAATATGTAAATAACCTTTTTAGTAGCACTTGAAAGGATGCACAAAAAATGTTATACACAATTTTCATTTTTATGAACCGGT
>FIZU01064731.1:0-10462 GCA_900064475.1 Pseudococcus longispinus
TGTTCAGACAATAGCCCCATTCATCGCTAGCAGTCCATATCTATAAAGTCAATGAGTCTAACAGATGCTGAAAGTGCTAAAAAAGTCCTCCATTTGGCAAAGTGATACCAAAAATCGAAGAAATGCTGAAAAAGTGCTGAATTTGGCTCAAAATTCGTGCATTTTTTTTTAAACTCATTAAAAATTCGTTGTTTTCCAATTTATTATTTTTAAAAGATTTCAGCTTTTGAATGAATTTTTTCTGCAAAAATTTTCGTCACATTATTTCTCATCACTCCTCGACCTCCCCAAATTACTTTTAAAATACTCAAGTTATTCTTATTGGGGGGAGGGGGGAGTAGTTTGTAAAATTTGAGAAACATTCAAAACATTCTGCTAAAGATGTTAAAAAATTTTGAAAAAGTCCTGTAAAAGTGTTGAATTCTCATTTGGAAATTTTATTAGACACCTTGATATTGATTTTCTTTTAATTTTGATAAAAAATTGATGAAGTCTCAAGTCTCAATTATGGTTATGACTTATGACTAATTGGGACTATGGATAATTCACTTCTTTATGAATTACGTCTGAAATTCAAATCAACGTTACGGACGTTATAAATCGGTGCATTGTGATGAAATTGCCTTTCATACGTATGTCGTAAAACAATTTCTGTAATTTTCAAAGCCCAAAGAGGCATTTGGAATCCATCCTCATCAAAGTTCGATTTTTTCCTCTTTAGAAAATTTGTTTCAATGCAAATCCAAAATTTTTTATTTTTTTTTCTACGAATAGTTTTTGTAAACAGGGAGAGAGCATTTTTCATCATTGTGGATAGAAAATCGAAAATCCATTTAGAATTTTGCAACGAGCTTTCGCCATTCTAAATGTAGGTATTGAATCTATCGCTGAAACTCAATGGTTCAGATAACTGCAGAAACTCAAATCGTACATACTTTTTTTTAGCTCTTTTTCTTTTGTTTTTACTGAGGTCTACATTTTTTAGAAAATGATTACTTTTGGAACTCGTAGCTTCATCCACGTTTCTTTCGGAAATAAAAATTTCGTACAGTGGGTCACAAATTGAATCATCTCTAAGAATTCAGTCAATATCCAACATCTGCCTGTACCATTATCCAAAAGTCACACACCAAGATTTAAACAATTCCAACACAGCTTATATGCATAGGTACTTGGCTATCCACAAATCTAAAGGGTGGCCCGATCTCATCTCACCTAACCTGACAACTCCATTACACTAAAAGTGAAATGATCGCATCTTCGCGTGTAATATTTCTGCATTAAAAAACAAGCACGACCGATACAATAAATGACCGGTTAATTCATATACTGAAAAAGGAATGTCCGATAATCGTTAAGTACTGATAAGTTCGGTACATTATTATTCCAAGCAATAAGGCGAATTTACGAGCTGATAGAATTTTATTACCTATAGCAACGCATATACTACATATACTCATACGTAGCATACAGATCGAAAGACACACATAGAGATGTAGTCTGTGCATAAATGAGCAGATCGCACAATATGCATAGGCAAAGGAGTGATAAAGACGGTTAGACGAAGGGTAGGTGGTGGTGTTTTGGCCGCTACAAACAGATACAACCTATGATCGTGTGCTGTTAGAAAACATGTAAACAGGCCATCGATGACCGGTAATAACTTAGTTTGGTGAATTAGTAAAATAAGTCTGGAAAAGAATGCGATATGGCGTGGGCGATTTAATAGTTATTGTTCATTAGCCGGGCATGAAAAAAAAAAGAAAAAAAAACAGGTAACACTGAGATTATTTCGCCGTGTTTGGAACAGCGCGAGAAACGCGTCTTAAAATGTAAATTATCTATTTAGAGAAAATTATAGCTCGAATATAATTATGATTTGTAGTTGGTGGTTTTCCAAATGAAAAGACTGCCAGGACAGCCAACCTAACATCATTAATATCCCACCGTAATCCTTCCATATCGCAGTCTCCGAGAGATACGTAGGTACTTCTCGAAACCTCGTCTCGTCTCTCTCTTTTTACTTGGCTTTCGAATTAATGATTTTTAATTAACTTCTTTGGTGCTGCAAACAGCGGGTGTTTAAACATCCGAATCCCGCTGAGCTCTGGACAATCCCAGCTCTGATTAGATAATTGTACTTCGTCTACCGGTCTTCGTTCATTATTCTCTTCTTCTTCTATCTTCGTCATCATCGTAGTAACGGACCACATTTAAATATTTTAACCTTTTGTTCGGCAAAAGGTCAACCGCTTACCTCCCGTTTTGCTTATGCTTATATGTATAATAAGCCATCCATTCCAGCACATTCGAGCCCGACCATATCTGAAAAAACCTTTTCCCCGAACGATATGCTTGCCTACACTTTAATCAGTTATTAATCAATTGTTATTAATTCTCGATGTTTAATTCTTCTCTTTTTTTTAATTCTCGTTGCATCGACTTTGTTACGGTAGCCGTTTTCTTTAACCGGTTGTTTATGGATTCTTGGGGTGTGTCGAAATCGTGGAATTTCACTTGTGTTCCTTCGTATACATGTGTAGTCTTCGTTCTGTTCTTTTTTTTTCAACCGAAACTACTTCACCTCGTCGCCTGCTCGTATTAAACGAATAATTATTAAAACCTCGCATAACATCCGAAATTATTATCTGTCAAAACTCGCGCCATGTATAGTTTTGCAATCGAATCATGCCACATACTCCTCATTTATCGATACCCAAGCCGAATTCCATGCTTGTCCTTCGATGACTAAGTTAAAAAAAACATACACATACTCGACCAATGAGGTATTTTTTCGAAAAAAAATCGAGCAAAAAAAATTCCTAAAATGTAAACAATGAATGTCACGTAATGACAGCCTTCGGTTTTTTTTCGTTGCCTTCTTTTAATCGGTTATATAAATTAATGCGAATAAAAAAGCCATAAAAATCGCATATCAAATTCGTCATAAATACGTCGCGATTAATCGATTACATAATTCGATGATATAATTGGTCATTTAGGTATGATAACGTTATTTCCATACGTAAATGTGGCCCTCTCTTTCTATCTTCCTCGTTGGCTCTGTCGTCGTTGTCGTATATCGTAAAAATGTTGACGGATTTGTGAAATTTATCCATCATCTATTGCGCTTCATGCCTCCTCCTCAGCTTGAAAGTAAGATTGTTGCTGCGAACGAGGCCATAATTCGTCAAATGTCTATACGATTAGCACATTTGGCCCGTGTGGAATGTCATCAATGAATCGTTTGACCAATTTAATGCACGGTGTACTCGTTTGTGGTAATCGTGTTCTGAAATCTGTGCTGTGGGTTAGCGTAGAAAAACTAGTTGATTCATTAAGATCGAGCCGTCTGTGATTTTTCGTAGTTCACGGTTGTATTGGAGTTGTTCATTGAATCTCGTGAGATTATATTTGCTCGGTTCGAGATATTTGTAAAATTAGAGCATTATTTCTGAATAGAGTGGTGGTTCTATGGTCTTACACCCTTGAAAATTGGCGATTGAACTACCACCGAGCGTTGTACTTGAATCCAAATTCAGATTACGTTTTCAATTCTTTTGTTGTGCCAAATTTATTGATGAATTGCTGAATTAAAATTTTTATTATTATCATAACGTTGCGTTAATGTCATCATGTTTGTGACTTTTGGATTTATTGATTGATTGATTGATTAAAAACACAATTTTCCATGGCCTTTGAATTAAACATCGCAACTTTTAAGAGCTTATAGAAAAACTTATGATTTCGAATTGGAATTAAGACTCATATTACAAAACAAAAAACGAAAAAAAACCACATAAATGTAGCACTTAATCGAAACAATGATCTGAAATGTATTCTTCTCCTTCTAAAAGTATTGAAAAATTATGAGTTTAATGCCTAAAACAAACATTTTTACATTCTACTTTAACATTTTTCTGTAAAATTCTTGAAAATCCTCATAATGCAAATATTCCTAAATCCTTAAATTTTTTTCCAGGTGTCAGAAAACGTTAAAATTGAGATTACATCCTTAAAGTTGGCAATCTTGAGCCGAATCTCAATGGGGGGGGGGAGGAGGAGCGAAACACCAGAAACCATGATATTTTAAAAAAATTGTCCTTATTTGGGAAGCCACCTCCCGCCTCTTCTGACTAACTTACGAGTCTTAATATTTATTTTTTGAGCCTCACTCCAATGTTCATTATGATAGAAATTTCAATTTCTTCTAATGAATAAATCTCTCTTAACATTTCAAAGTATCTAAGTTTATCAAAATATTTTAAGTTTATATTCGAGAGTATTTTGCAATATTTTTATATTTACCAAGATGATGTCATTTAAATTAGCTGATTTAATTTATTCAATTACTTGAAATTTTCCAAGTACTTACTTGTTTACGAAATTTGACGCTTTACTGGGTCGATGGTATTTTGCATCATATTTATATTAAGATTAGTTCTTCATCTTGAAATTTCGAAATTTTCAAGAAGATAATTACGACGTTGAAAATCGTCAATTTTCTGTTTCGAAAATATAGTTAGTTTAAAAAATGAATACTAAAAGCAGGTAAAAATTGCTTGAATTTGTTGCTACTCGACACTGGCGATATTTTTGGGGTTTATAAGGATCTGTTTTAATCAAAAACCTACATACCTATACAACCTTGATCAATTTCTTTGATAAATCACTCAACATGAAAATGCAACTTTGCAAAACCAAGTAAATACGTCCAAAATGCATTCTAACTCGTTGGCTGTCTGCCTAACGCCCTCCTATAGCTCATTTCTTAATTTTTTCCATCATTAGCGTAATTTTTTTTTATCAATTTGGCGAATGATTCGACGCCCGGAGTGACATTCGGCGACACACGATCACAGCTAGGGTACTTCCATAACACCTCGACTATGTTTGCTCGTTACCTTGACACCGGGTCGCAACTCTCTGTTACATAAATCGGCAAACAACGTCGAGATTGATACAAATTAACCCTTCGATTAATTTAAATCACTACGAGTGTTTTTAAGCCAGCACGACTCCTTGACGAAATAATTACTCCAGTCATTCGTTCTATTCGCTGTTTACGCGATTCTATATCTTATACCACACATACACGTGTATTATGCAAATGATTTTTTTTCTTCCATTCTCTTTAGAGTAAAACTGAGAAAAAAACGCACCGTATCCTCGACAATTAAAACGATAACCCTGGTGATCGTGTTCAACGTACATTGTATCGAAACCGAGTTGGAAATTGTCATCGTTTCTCAGCCAGCATCCAGACTAAACACGTAAACAATAGAAATATAGAATATTATTTTATTCTTTCACAATACCCATATTATTCCGTCTACCGAGTCTGTATGTTGCTCCGGTTTGAAAAACTTCAACAATGAAACGTCCCTCCAGTCTCCATCCCTCTATCTCTGTCACTCTTATTCTTTCAGAACTCGCGATAATGGATAAACTCTGAGACGATATAAGTGTCGCTCATTAGACCAACTCCAGCCACGAACCCGCGTCTCATCTTATAACAAAGATGTACGAGTATAAGCTCATTCATCTCAACGCGTTGCGTTATGTTATTCTTTTTTTTATTTCTCTTCTTCATCTCACGTCTCATCAGAGTATTCTTGTGCTTTGCTTTTTTTCGTCTTCCATTCATATACATATGTAACAATAATTTTTGAAATTCTCTCGCGGGTTTGTTGCCTCAAGCAGCAGATATCCGAGTGTTAATTTTTGACGTGGATGTGATTTATGGCTGCAGGAGCAGGGAAATTTTTGCGTTATGAAATTTTGCTATCTTGGGATGGCTTTTTGGACTTGGAAAATTTCAGAGATTCTTTTAAGCCAGATGATTTTTTGAACTTGAAAATTTCAGATCATTAAAGAGGTTCGAACATCGTAAAAATTGTTAAAATTTTCATTATCATTTACCTTAATTTGGTAGAAAACTCATGAAAATTGTTGAACATGTTGAAATGGTAGAAAATTTTCTAAAAATTGACGCAAAGAATGCAAAAATTGTCAAATAATCATGAAACTTATTGATAATGTGGTACATTTTCTTGAAATTGTCATAAAAATGGGTAAAAACATGGTAGAAATGACCTCAAAATCAAGAAAACTGACGAAAATTTTGTAAAAATTGTAAAAAATGTTATAAAAATGAGCGAAAATATTGTAAAATTTGTCAAAAATTCATAAAAATTGTGATAAAATTATTGATCATATTGTAAAAATGGCCACAAAATTTTGGAAAGTGATGAAAATTTCGTAAAAATTGTTTTAATTTCAAAATGGGTAAAAATATCCACAAAATAATGAAACCAACGAAAATTTGATACATTGTTAATATTTTCTCAATATTGTCAAAAAATCATGAAAATTCTTAAAAATGTGGTAAAAATGATTAAAACTATTATGAAATTTGTTCATCATATCATAAACATTTGAAATGTGAAAAATTTGCTACAAAATAATAAAAATTGTTGTAAATTACGTAAAATTTGTTTGATTTGTCATAAAAATGGGTAAAAATATCGTAGAAAAGGCCACAAAATCATGAAAACTTACGAAAATTTCGTAAAAATTGTTAAAATCATCATAAAAATTATCTGAAGTATGAAAAAAAAATTCAAAAATCATTAAAATTGTCTAAAATCTTGTCTAAATTGTCAAATTCTCGTTAAAACTTTTAAAATTTTCATATTTTCCAAAACTTTTACAATTATTTACCATTTCCGTGTGAATTTTACTGATTTTTATGAAGCGTTGTGAATACTGCACCGTTTTTAATGATATTTAAACCACTTTTACACCTTTAAACCATTTTCAGGAATATTTTCCACCATTTTTAAGAGAATTTAGATACTTTTTATGATCTTCTTGATCTTTTTGCATAGGATATGTTTTAGGAATGACCAAACCTATAAAAAAAAGACACAAAATTCCGTCACGCTAACTTTTTGACATTTTGTCAGACTTGTTTGGATCAAGAAAAATTTTCAAGAATTTAAATGAATTTTGGGACTTGGGAAATTTCATGAAAAATTAAATCAGAATATTGTCAGACAGCTTTTTCACCTAACACTGATTTTTAGACATTTTAACCGACAAACACTTCAGAATTTTTGGACTTGAAGAAAAATTTTAGAGATCACGCTGACTTCTTTCAGACAATTTGTCAGGCTATTTTAGACTTTCTGAACATGAAAAATTTTTCAGATTTCAAACGATTTAAATTCTGACTTTTTCGATTTTGAAAAGTTTTCATAAGTGTCAGTTGACTTTTGAACTTGGAAAAATTTTGATTCTTTTAAAATTTGATTTTTGAACATCTTTCATGGGTAGTATGAAAATATAAATGATAAGAGGGTCCAGGAGGGATGGGGGGGGGGGGGGTGACAAACTTTTTACGGAATTTTATGAATATTGAAAAAACTTCAATGGAATTTTTGATTATTTTTATGGAAATTAGAACAATTTTAACAACATTTTCGAAGATTTGAAATGTTTTGTTTGACAGTTCTCGCAATATTTTTTACTAATTTTTGTGAAAATATTGATAATTTTGCCGGCATTTGCGAAGATATTCATGATTTTTTAGCCATTTTGAGCGATTTTTATACAAATCTCAATAATCTATTCAATTTTTGGGTTTAATTCGTGATTTTTCGACTACTTTTACAATATTTTCACCAATTTTTATGAAAATTTTAATATCTTACAAAATTTTTTACAATTTTCATGATTTTGTTAAAAAGAAGTCGAGAAATTCAATTTTCGAAATTTAGCGGACTCTTCAGATAACCTTAAATTTAACTTGAAATGGATGATTCGTTTTTTAGTTATTTTTGACATGGGTATGTTTTATGGCATGGAAGTCCGGAAATTCTTATTGTCGCGAAATTTTGGACATAGATTCTCTGACGACGAATGAATTTTCGAAAATGAAAAATTTCATAACGCTAAATCGACGAACCCACTGTTTAATTTTAATTAATGTTCACTAGTTGAAAAAGGTGTGGACTTGAATGGTGAATTTTATGCTAATGTATCATCTCTGTTCTCCGTAGTATTTTTCTCTCTCATTCATTCGTGGGTAATCACACTCATCGAGATATAATCTCTTCTTAATATGACGATGGCGGTGGCATATAAATTAATGAAAATATTATGTCGCGGATTTCTCTTCTGTATGTATTTGATCCAAGATGCCCTCCAGCTAGACGTAAGAGTAAATTCTGAACGTCTTATGGGCTGATACATTGTGCGTAATTCAAATACACGCAGACTCGTCTCGGAATACAGATTTTTAAACCAATCACGACGTATTCTCGTCCATACGACCGTATCATATTATAACCATTTATTCTTTTGGTACAAATCCGACTCCGAGCACCGAAATTATCCGCGAATAATCGACCATCAACATGATGAACTAATGAAATTAGTACAATCATATCAATCATCGTGACTTCCTTTCCATACTTACTCGGAATTAAAGACATTTGCATGACCTCTGTTTTTCCAGTCTATTCACCGAGATGTAGGTACTTCGTATACGCATATAGGCTTCGAAAAAAAAATCCTATGCAGCTTGAAAAAAACACCACATAACGGATCCCAGTTCAGATATTTGGTGTGTACGAGGCGTACGTACGTGCTGTTTAACATCACGATAACATCGTTAAATCATCAAAAACCATTTGAAAATAACAACGCCAAAAGCATTATTCTACGTGTATTACACGTTGGAAAAAAGAGAATACCCTCTTATTTACGACGTCTTTATTAACTCCCTAATTATGTCCTCGTACCAACATTGTAATCTTAAACGCATCGTTTTACTTCTAATCGCGTCTAACAATGGTCAACTTATTAAAATTACATATCTGACGTCTGGTCTGATGCTCGTCGCTTGACGTCGTATATCTATTCACGATGTAGAATATGAATTAGTTATACGCGATTAAAGAGCGTATTTTTTTGCGCCAATTTCCTCCTACGCCTCGACTCCAACTCCGCAGCAGGCAGCAATGACACTTCGCGATTACCTCATGCTTCGAAGACCTACCATACCATAGGAATAAGAACACCGCAGCAATCACACACGTATATACCTAGTTATTACAGACCGTAGTATACACGTAAATGATATGGTACATTGAACTTGAACTCACAAATCATTCCGCGGTGGCATATCGTCATTTTTTTCTATCTCTCTTTCGCAGCTCTATTCTTATTTCCCAAGTCTCGTGCTGTATATGGATTAATATATATTAATAACTCGTTTTAATACGTATACGGTTTCGACCCCTGCCCCCTGATTTAACTTTGCTGCGCCTTTTTACTTCTCTCACGTGTCCTGTCCGGCACAATACTCCAAAAAACTCGTGGAAATTTCTTATTCCGAAATCCCGAAAGCCATTAATATTAATAAGGTTTATTTTTACGCGCGTTTAAAAATACTACTCTTCTTTGGTGGCTCGTCTGGTTGACGTTTTCCATCAAATGACCATCTCTACATCAATGTCATATTATCCTTTTTAGGTACACCAGGTAGCATATTCGATCCTATCTCGACACACGTTATCGATTATCATTACAATTCGTTCCGAGTCGTTATGTCGCGATAGTGGAAAAAATCATTTTATCGGTGTGGAAATATGGCAACGTAGGTAGTTTTTTCATCGTTCGGAATGGACAGGCGGGGAGAGGGGGTGAGGGGCGAGGACGAAGGGAGAAAAAATTAAACATTATTGGGAAGATAAAAAATTAAAAAAAAAAAGTCCATGAAATTCGTTGATGTGAACGTCGATTTAGCTCTTCTATAGTTCCTTGACCTTGGATTTTCCATTCGAAAAATTTGATCTGTAATTTTTGAAACAATAGCTATTTTTATAAAAAAGATTGAAATGTCGAAATTGTTGAAAAAACAAGACGATTACTCACAATCTGATAAAAATTATTCATTAATCTCAAAACAACTTAAAAAGTAAAATTAAATTGTCAAAATTGTAAAAAAAATCTTTCATGAAACATCACTAAAAATCAGTGGCGGCTCGTGAGTTTTCAAGTCAGGGAAGCAAGTCAAAATTTTTTGAAGGTTTATTGTATTAGTACATAGTACATAGGTATACAAAAATCGAAAAAAAAACAAACATGAGTGATTTTAAAGTTTGTAGGTTAAATCGAGACGATGATTTTTCAAAGTAGCGAAAATATCGATTACATGTTCGACAAATTTTTCATTTTTTCTCAATTGATTCAAAAATTCATTTTCAATATTCAACAAAGCTAAATTTGATAACCTATCTTCGGTTTGAGTATTGCGCAAAATAGGTTTTAATTCTTTTCATTGCCAAAAAAGATCGTCCCGCGGCAGCACTAGTCACTGGTATGGTTAAAATTAAAGTCGACAATTTGTAAGTTTCGGGAAAAACGGAAATCGTCTCATAGTCCGTGTAAAATA
>FIZU01064737.1:0-14445 GCA_900064475.1 Pseudococcus longispinus
ACCCAAAAATGGCCAAAAACCACGTTTTTTTCAAAAGTTATCCCACTTTGAGGCCCCCTAGCTCCACCCCTCTTTGAGCTAGGGATCTAAAATTTTTCATGGTTCGTCCCCATATAAATATGAACCATTCCCTTGAATTTGGTCAAAATCCGAGGTATGTTTTTTTTGCACTCATGAGGGGGAACGGGAGGGGATCAATATGAAAATGTTGCCTATTTTTTGCTCCAATTTTCGTGCTCATTAATTCCGTCAAAAATTCCTTGACGATGACTTTTAGATATTTTGTCAGATTTTTTTTGGACTTGAAAAAATTTTCAAAGTTTCCATTGAATTTTTGAACTATTTCAAAAATAATGCCAATTTTTAGACATTTTTTCAGACAAACAATTTAAGTCGATTTTTTGAACTTAAAAAATAACTTCAGGAAGTTTCTTGAGATTTTTTTGTAATTTGAAAATTTTTCAGATTTCCATTGACTTTTTACACTTGAAAATTTTTCAGAAATGATACTGACTTTTGGACATTTTGCCGGGCAAATAATTTAGACTTTTTGAATTGAGAAAATTTTAGAAATCAGGGTAACTTTCCGATGTTTTGTCAGGCAGATTTCTTGGATTTAAAAAATTTCAAATATTACGCTGACTTGCAAACATTTTGTCAGACTTTTTTGGACTTAAAAAAATTTTCAGATTTCAAATGGCTTTTTGGACTTGTAAATTCCATCACGATAACTTTTAGATATTTCGTCAGACTTCTTTGGACTTCGAAAATTTTTAAGAACTCAAATTAATTTTTGAACTTGAAAAACTTCAATTTTGTGGACTTGAAAAATTTCAAGAAAGTTTAAATCAGACATTTTGTCAGACAGCTTTTCACCTAAAGCTAACTTTTAGACATTTTGCCGGACTTTTTTGAAATTTGGAAAAATTTTCAGATGTGCGCTGACTTTTTGTACTTTGAATTGGATTTGGAAAATTTTTCAAAAAAATTCCATTATGAAATTCGCTGACGAAAATCCGTTACAATGACTTTTTTGAACTTGGAAAATTTTTCAAAGTTCAAATGATTTATGGACTTGAAAAATTCAATGAACAAAAGCATATCCTACGTTGAAGATCGTATCTGATTCATTAGCGATTGGGGTTCCCCGATCAACTAACCCAAAAAACGTTTGCATGAAAAAAAACTAAAACGAATGCTCCTTCCAATAGCGCAAACCGCAACCCTCTACCTATCATGGTTAGAATTTGATAACGAATCAAAAATGATGAACAAGATTAAAGAATAATTTCCCTTCGTTTTCAAGGGTAGTCAATAA
The DNA here is from genome assembly GCA_900064475.1 of Pseudococcus longispinus. Taxonomy (NCBI): domain Eukaryota; kingdom Metazoa; phylum Arthropoda; class Insecta; order Hemiptera; family Pseudococcidae; genus Pseudococcus; species Pseudococcus longispinus. Next base: position 1,319 of record FIZU01064737.1, read on the forward strand.
TACCTTCTTGTACTCAGTATAAGTTGCCTACTTACCCAATGGAAGGAATGGCATCAGCTACGAGACACCCTGTATACATACTCGTACAAGCTGTAATACATACCTCACACAAAAGCTATCCGGTATAGATAAGAGGTTCGGGAGAGGCGCTGGCTTGACTAAAGTTGAATTTTTAATCGATTTTAACCGCACGTACGTAATCGTCGTGTAACGTTATAACAAATTATCCACTTAGGCTGCTGAGCAGCATCGCGACGTTGGCTTTCAACGTGCGTCAAAATTTACTCACGCTCGAGAAGACGACTCGACTCGCGACTCGACGCCACATCCGAAAAATTAAAACTCGCTATCTCTTAAACATTTGTAAACTATTTGAAAAGCATATCGAATGAATAAAATATACAACGAGATAACATAAGTTGATGAAAGTTATACAAACTAATACAACTCGGTGCGCTACGCCCAAGGTAAATTTTACCAGCCTCGAAGAAAACCTCGACGAATTTCGCGTGTAAAGTTAACGTTAAAGGGTTTCATTCTCTTGCCTCCTTATCTAAATCTAAATTAAGACTTAAAATTATTATCCCGACAAGTTTTGTTTTTAGTTAAAATTGAATTTAGTATTTCTGCGCGAGTTGTACCTATGCTGCCGAGGGGGCTCGATTTGCATCGCGATAATTTTTTCCATTGCCCTGGTTCGCTCGGCACGTGGTATGATGACTAACGACTTCCAACTCCATCTTTTTCCATATGCTTGCGCTTTTTATACCAATGTACATACGAGCTCCATGTTCGCGGCGTTGTTTTACATGTCAATGAAAAGCAGGTGCGAAAATTCCCATCGTATTTAGAGACCTGTTATATGTACGTACGTGTACGATGATGTCCTTTTCATCACGATGCTTAGCAATGAAATTGTATATTTTGCTCGTGTGCTGCGTTCGCTTTATTCGATTGTTCGGGTAAATTACGTGTTTTTTTTTTTGTATTCTACAATACGTCTATGTCTACGTCGTCATCGTCGTTATCCTAGGTGTGTGTAGATAGTACGTATAGTTAGTAATGTGCACGTTTAACGTATCATCGAGTTATTTCTAATGTAATTATGTGCCTATTATAAAAAATAAATGAATATGCTCAAGGGTAGATTAAATGATTTTCTTTATATGGGGAGTGGTTTGTTGCTATCGTTATATCATGCTCTATTCGTATAATATAATATGGAGTATGATGATAAATGATGTGTAAACGCATGTACGAGTATGGTTTTTTTTTGGGTACGTTTAGCTACATCGTTGTCGTTGGTTCAAAATGTCTATTTAGTTTCACGACGAGCGACGATGGTATCGTGTTTCATCAAATTTTCAACAATGATGGTATCATTTCGGCGAATGTCAATGAGTTCTTTGCGTATATGAATAATCAACCACTTATAATTGGGATTGTGAAATACTACCCTGAAACTTTATTTTTACATATTTTTATGCTTATATTTTTCAGACCCGAGATGGGCAAAAAAGGTCGTTTAAAAAATATTTGAAAATTGAGCCGATTTTTGCTAAAAATACCCAAATGTCAGACACGCTGTGAAGTTGTCAAAAGTAATTGAAAATGTTGCAAAAGTTACGAAAAATTCATCAAAAATGCATGAAATGTTGTTGAAAAATTTAACGTTTCACAAAAATTGTTGAAAATGTAGCAAAAGTGGTGAAAAATATCATGAAAAGTGACTGAAATGATGTAAATTAGCCAAATAAAAATGTCTTACAAATCCTTCAAAATTTCTGCAACAGTAGTGAAAAAGTCGTCAAAAATGCTTAAAATGTTGTAAATGTGATAAAAAATTTCATTCAAATTATTGATAATTCTACGAAAGTGAGGAAAGAGTCTTTACAAAATGTCTGAAATGGTGAATAAACGGTTGAAAATTCTACAAAAGTGGTGGAAAAGTCGTCAAAAATGTCTGAAGTGTTATAAAAATTGTGAAAAAATTCATAATAATCATTGAAAATTTTGCAAAAGTGGTGGAAAAGTCATCACAAAATGACTGAAATGATGAGAAAACGGTTGAAAATTTGTTAAAATTCATTGAAAATGCTACGAAAGTGGTGGAAAAGTTGTCAAAAAAGTCTGAAATGAAAAATTGTAAAAAAAATTCATAAAGACAATTGAAAATTTTGCAAAAATGGTAAAAAAAAAAGTCGTCACAACATGTTTGAAATGATGAGAAAAAGGTTGAAAATTTGTTTAAAATCATAGAAAATTATACAAAAGTGTAGGTAAAGTCGTCAAAAATGTCTAAAATATTGTAAAAATAGTCAGAAAGTTCATAAAAATCATTGAAAATTTTTCAAAATTGGCTAAAGTGGTCAAAAAATGCCTGAAAATATGAGAAAATAGTTGAAAATTTGTTAAAAATCATTGAAAATGCTACAAAAGTAATGCGAATGCCGTGAAAAAGTATGAAATATTTTAAAAATAGACAAAAAGTTCAAAAAATCATTGAAAAAGTTTCAAACGTGATGAAAAATCGTCAAAAATCATTGAAAAGGTTTCAGAAAGTAGCAAAAAAAAAACGTTAAAAATGTTTGAAATGACGTGAAAACTTCTGAAAATTTTGTTAAAAATCATTGAAAATATAACAAAAATTGAGAAAAAGACATGCAAAATGTAAAATTTTATGGTTTTTATGATTTTGGTGACAATTTTTATATTTTTTGTAGAAATTACATAAATAATTTGACACTTCTACCTTCAGGCAATGTGTTTGCAAATTTATTTTTCAAATTTTGCCAGAAGTTTAAGAATAATGAGAATAATTATTTTTCATAAAAACTTTTTTCTGTGATTTTTTTACAGAATTTTTTTCATAAGGAAGAAAACTTTTGTAAAATAGTTTTTTCAGTGAGCTTTCGAGAGAATTTTTCATTTAAAAAAAAATTATTGTAAAAAATGTCGCAAAAAAAATTACAAAAAATACAAAAAAAGAAGGTTTTTGAACCCCCCCCCCCTTAAAAAAATGGCAAAAAAAAAAAAAAAAAAAAAAAAAAAAAAAAGGTTTTTTACCCCCCCCCCCCCCCCCCCCCAGCTATCCAGTCTCATGATCACCTCCACATTACTTTCGGAAGCAGATTCACAGACAGGTGCTGAAAACTGTGAGAAATATTTGGAATTGACTCACTCCAAGTTTAAATTTCACTAATTGTTTGGTAATTCGTTTTTCGAGAGGGTAGGTCAATTTCGATGAGTCCAGTTTGAAAAGATACAAAAAATATCAGATGAAACATTTTACGGAAAAATTCAAAATTCGATAAAATTGTTGTTTAAAAATTTGTCCCTTTCGTAACTTTTATCGTTGTTTTGGCGTTGGTGTCACAAATATCAATAAATGGTTGAAAAAGTTGAGAAAAAACAGAGCAGAAATTATTGAATAAACCGTATGAAAATATGTTTGAAATTTTTGGATAAAATCATTCGAAATATTTTTTTGGATTTTTATCAAAAATAAATAAATTGTCGAAACATCATCAAAATTGTGAAAAATCTTTTAAAAAATGTTAAAATTGACTACGAAAATTTTTTGAAGAAATTTTTAAAACAATAATAGAACTAGCATTATAATTACTTTGAAATGAGTTTTAGTGCCTATTATTTTGAACAAGTCGACTTTCATGGTATTTCAAGCATAATTTTCGTAAATTTTATCATTACCAACTTATGGAAAAAAGCAAAACAAATTTTCTTCAAACTACGATTTTAATCAACAACTTTTTTAAACAAATTCTCACATTTTAGTTCTAAAAATTCGAATTTTTTAAAATAAATGTTCAAGTAGGCATATAAAAATTATCAATTGATTTTCAAAAATCGAAAACTTTCATTTAGATTTGATTTATTCATAAATATAATTTTGGTCGAATTGGTGTGAAATGAATAATCGATGCCCCTCCCCCCTCATATACCTTATTCCACCAGCTCAACTTCTCACACATCTGGTAATTCGGCAGCTAGAGTATGAAACCCTTCAAAATCTATCAATCAAATTTACGTTGCAATCGAAAGGGTTAAATAGGAACCATTGGTGCATAAATTGGAAATATGTACATGCTATATGTATGTGACCATCTGCACAAATTGACAAAATATAAGACGTCAAGAGTAGGGCAATATTAATTCGATCGATTGATCTTCTCGTCATTCGAATTTTAATGAAATCGAATTCGATCTATTTCCATATGACACGAATCATTCAATTTCTTCTTATTAATAACCGTATTTAGTGAAGTACTGAAATTAAAAACAACAGTTTCACGAAAACCTGGATTTCTTCATCCTTGTAAAAACTTGATATGAATTGATACACGAATCGAAAAGTTCTGATTCCCAGATTCGAAATTAAATTAAAGAAGAAAACCGTACGTAAGCAAATAATCAACCACCATTCGGTACTCACCTGAAACAAAAAGAAAATATTCAATCAGTAATCAACAAAACGAGAGCAAGTTATTTACCTAGGTAAATCATGCTACGAGTATTTGTAAGTAATATTATCTACGAAAACCTGTAGAGTCTTCAGTATAACAAATGCAACATGAAAGGGGAGAAGGGAAATACATTCTTGACGATCTTTGCGTTTTGTGTAAAAGGTAGGTAAGTATCTCGATATACTTGGTTTTTTATTCACTTTGCATACCCTTTGAACAAGTTTTCAAAGCATACTTTTTTTAACCTTGAAATAAAACATATCGAAAAACCTCTTGAAACTTTTACCAAGTTGAATTCAGTGTGTATTGTACCCATTTGCACTCTTTCAATATTTAATATCGATTCGTAAAATGTTCTTTTCTTTTCTTTTTTTGGCTTTTAGATGATTCTGAATTTTTTCGATAAATGGTCGATAAATATATTGGCAAAAAATTCATTCAACTGCGATTTATTTCGTACTAATTAAATAATCAATAAAATCACACAATTATCCCTTTCTCCTTTAACAATTCCACAAATAAAAAATTGGAATAATTTCTCGAAACGACCAACGAAAAAATATTCAACCAGTTCGCACTATCGCAAAATACACTCAACCAGTAACAAAATCCAACCTCACTTAATTACCCATTAAGCATCCAAATACACGTTATTATCACATAAGCAATTAAGCGTAAGTATGCATGTATTTGTAAATATTGTACATCGCGATATCGACATAATCTTGACATTGAAGTACCCAACATCAAAGCTTTTATCACATCAGAATTCAGAATCTGATCAAATTCCCCGCGAAAACATGCATTTTTTTGAGAGAAAAAAACATTCTGTACTTTAAGTTTAAAATTAACGAAGTTATTTCAACCTGAAGTACATTTTAATTCGTAATGTGAATGTGATTACTTTTAATACGAATCATTTCGAACAGAGGTGGTGTACGCTGCAGTGTAGTTCATTTTTTATGTAGAAATATTTGAAATTTTGTATGAGTAGTGCGATTCTTTGAATACCTTTATTGGCAATAATAATAATTTAAGTAGATTGCGATTTTTCAGACGAAAAAATCGATATGCTGCGAAAAACTGCCTTTTTTGTGTCGATATTGTTAGTCATGTCTGCCTGCGCTCAAGAAAATGGTGGTGCACCAGAAAATACCCAAACGTCGGGTGAGTACCAAAATACATGTAATTTTGAATAATTTACTTCAATTCATCTACCACTGGAATTAGGTAAAAAATTGCTGGATCCCGTTTGAAAAAAAAACTACTTTTTGTTCACCCATTTATTGATAAATTTACCAAATAAATGCTCTTGTACCAAAAAAATTCCTTAAATTAATTATTCATTTAGATCTGTGATTTTTCAAAACTACAAAGTGAGAAAAACTCCCACCACCCAAAAAAATTAATCAAATTCAAAAATTATACGAAGTAATTCGGCAATAATTCGATTCACACTCTATTTCCAGGTGATTCAGCTGCTCCAGCCGCACCACAACCCATCAGCGAGCCTGTTCCTAGCCCTGATTCAATTCCACCACCAACCCCTAACGAATCTGAACCACCCAAACCAGCAGATCCACCAACTGTCGAATCAGCAAAACCCGAACCAGCAGTTATCGAAGCCACTCCAGCTCCAGAAGCAACACCACCACCAGCACCACCTGCTGTAGAAGCCAGTTCAGCTCCCGATGCAACACCACCTCAACCAGCACCAGTAGAGACCAAACCTGCTGATGCAACATCACCCGAACCAGTTCCAGTAGAAGCCAAACCTACTGATGCGACAGCCCCTCAATCAGCACCGGTAGAAGCCAAACCTACTGATGCGACGACACCTGAATCACCTGCAGCAGAACATACTTCAGCTCCCGAATCTGCAGCCCCACTACCTGCTGCAAACGAGACCAGCCCAACTTCTGATACCACGACATCAAAACTACCGCTCATTGAAGATAGTTCAGCTTCAGAATCGGACATCCCCGCAGCACCTCTCAACGAGACCGATCCAACTCCTGAGTCAGATATCTCTCTCCCCATTAACGATACCGAATCAGCAACGGAACCGGGTCACAATGAAACTTTGAACGAAGAATTGAATGTAAATGCGTCTACATTGCCTCACGAGGCTGATCCTGAAAATGACCCAACCGATGCTCCACAGGAGAGCCCGAATTTAACTGGAGGTGTATTAATTGGTATTTTGGCAATAATATTCATTTCATTTTTAATAATAAAAGCCATCAGATCGCAGGGTCCGAATCAAGATTACGATTAGACAAAGTAATCTCGAGTATTTAATTATTCGTACAAAACGAAATCACTTTTCGAGTAGATAAATAAACTATTTATAAAATTGTCGCATTTCAATAATTTAATTTATGATTTTTTTTTAAATATAGAATTTAAAATATTTCGTTTCATTTCTACGGTCTCTGCAGTTGTGATAAGTTGGAGTAATTTTAATAGTAGCAACAATGTTTTGTTACGCTGATAAAGAAATTATTATTACGTTATCATGTAGGTTGCTAATTAAAATTTTTAATGAGGTTGAAACAATTCCAATCGATCTGGGCATTCACGAATTAATACAATTAGAAATGTAATCGAGCTTAAAACTGTTAATTTCAAAAAAATTACTTTCTGTTGAAATGTCAACAAAATGATAAAAAGATATCACTATGGGTAATTATCTCTACTACTTCCTTTTTTTATCCGGATAAATCGAATAAAGTTCTATAATTTACATTAGATAATTCATACTCATTACGTTATGGATACGAATGCGTTGGTACGGATGATTCATAAAAATCGGAGAAGATTACGAGTAGGAACATATGAAATCTGCTAGTGTTATCATTATGATATTCATACTTTTCAGGAAGTGCTTAATAACACATCATTAAAAATTTCCCCAAATTCATAGTACTTAATTAATATGCTTTCAACAGTCAATAGTTCTATTGATGCAAAGTATCAGTGCATCATTTTCGAGTAGAAAAATTAAAATAATGGAAATTTTACTTTTTAAATATTGTTCCGTGATATATTTCTTATGGATCAACAGTAAGTACCTACTTCTTAATTACATAGTGATAAAATACTTTACCAAATCGTTTTTGAATCTGAATAGATAGAGAATTAGACATACCTAAAAAAGTAAGTTAGATGAACTAAAATTCAGATAGAACCTAGGTATCACATGCCAGCATACATCCTCAGTACGAATTTCATCTCTCGATTTTGACAGAATAACCTAATCGTGCTTAAAAAAAACATTCATGCAATTCGTTTTTCTCATTTGCTTTTTAACAGATGGAATAATGAATTCAAACGCCCAATTTTCCAACGATCCATTTGAATTGAACAGCAATACTACAGAAAAAAATGTTCTTGTTGAGGATTCATTCAAAGATCCCAAAGGTAAAAAAATTGTTTGTGGAGAATTGTGCCTAACTATAAAAATAAGAAGCCACTAAACACCCTCTTCTGAATTCTGATACACACGAATAAGTACAAATCTAAACCCCCAAAAAAACTATTACTTTTAATTTTGAACCGCTGGATGTATTATCCACATTCGCTTTTCTTACTCTCCGAACAAGTGACATCACAAATCAAACAGAAATCCCTACCGATAGTGTTGATGTTGATGTTAACACAGGTAAAAAAATTTAGTTTAAAGTGAAAGGTATTTCAGCTGAAAAATAGGACAACTGCTCCTGCAGACACACAACCACCAAATTTTGGTAAACAAATTAATGAGTATTGAACATATTTGTATTTGTTAATTCTTCTCAACAGATGACATCATGAACTCAACTACCCAAAAAATTCATCCTCCTGATTTCTTCTTTCCAAACTCTGGATCTAGAATTGAAAGAAATGTTCACGATGAATTATTCCTCGACTGTGCAGATGCAGCCGCAGTGGCAGGTAAAACAATTTTGATGGAAACATTTCTCGAATAAACAAAGTAAAAAATAATGCTTCACTCATAATTGATCTCTATAAAAATCCAATAAATCATTAGCAAAAATGACCAAACTTGCCAATCTATCCAGAAATCGATAGCAAACAGCAGATGCGAAGATCACTCAAAAAATCAGAATTTTGTTATCAAATAGGTAAATCAAAACTTTGATTCCTGATGATCCATTTTACAGGAAACCTCGCAACCAGAATTACGTGGATTAAAGACAACGCTGATATAGATTTCAATTCCAATAAAGTGGAACATGATGAATGGTGGATAAGAATACCAAGTCTTCAATTGGATGATGCCGGAGATTACACATGTATCATCTTGATAAATGGAACAGACAGCAGCACCAAGTTTACTTTTGAAATTCGAGTGTATGGTGAGTTGTATTTTTTTCTTTTTTTACAGTTTTCAGATCAATTTCAAAACACGAAAACAGTCATTAACAATCTTATTCGTATTTTTAGAAAATCCAATTATTTTCATTGTGCTTATTACAGATCCACCAGAAATGTACCAAAAACCAGACAACATCACGTTGAAGGTTGGTGAATCGGGAACCTTTACATGTAAATCTTCTTCCAAAATCCCTAGTTATATGGAATGGTATCCTGGTGTGAATCTGAATGAAGTGTCAAATATGTTACATCTCACCGAAGATCAATACAACGTGAGCAAATAATATTGATCGCACGAGATTAATAATTATGACAATATTTTTGCAGATTTTTCATCAGAATTTGTTTTTGTATAGAATGTTGGAACAAATGATGACAATCCGGAAGTATTCGAATTTCAAAATGTAACCCATGCCGACCAAGGGTGGTACTCTTGTTTGGCGAGAAATGGCTTGAATACGGTGAATGCAAGCGCCTATTTGGAAGTTATTGATACTGATGGTAAGTTATTATCCAAGTAGATAGAGATACCTAGGTACATTAATGGATAACTACTTGTACGAACAAAGCAATGATCCAAACCATCAATCAAATCTATGGGCACACTTTTCGTGAATTTTCTTGGTCTATCCTTTCCTCGAAATACTATCAAGTGCTTCACTTTTGCTCTTGTTTGTATGAAAAAATCAACATCAAAAATAGATGGAAATGAAATTGTTGCTTTGTCGTTTTTTTAATGAAAAAATGTGATCAATTTTTCACCTTGTTTACAATTTATAGATAATACTGAAACGTCTACCGCAGATGATTTTGAAACTTCTACTGCAGATAATCCTGAACCGGCTGCTGCAAATAATTCCGAAACAATGGGAATGACCACAGTGATTGTAATTTCAGGAACAATACTGTTGGTCATACTACTCTTATTTCTAGAAAAACGTCGCATATTAGTTTTCTTGGTTCGCAAATTTTATTTATAAGTGGAGGACATGTCAGGAGAAACGTGGAATGTAAAGAACAATTAGTGAGAAAGTTTTTTTCCCCGCCATTCTAGCTCTTTATCGTCACTCCCGTCGACAAACACAATTTGAGAATGCTAGCATCATGTTGCCTGTTTTTGGACCACCAAAGTGCTAGCAAAATGTTAATTGTAGCATTCTGGTAGCATTCCACGAGAATTTTGGTAGCATTTCAGGAGCATTTTGGTAGCATTCTGGTAGCACAATGCGATCACTTGATCATGCTAGCATATATAAGCATTTTTGGGTGATCCAAAAACAGGCAACATGATGCTAGCATTTGCTTATCTCTATGCTAACCTAATGCTAACATAATGCTACCAATGCTAATAATATGATAGTATGCTTGCAGAATGTTAATAAAATGCTAGCATAATGCCAAATAAATTGTCGATGGGGACTGAACGGGTTCTGAAGACGATACAACAAAATTTGAAAGAATAATGATGATTTCCAAATTTTAAGTAAAGAAAGAGGGAGGTGCGAGAGGAGAGAACAGATAAGCTGGAATAGTTCATGTTTAGTCTGTTCAAGTTAAAGAGTGTAATCGGAAAAACACAAAAATATGGTCGAATCATACTGTAAATCACTTTGGAGCTTTGAAATTCATTTGAGACGATGTATCAATATCCTAAAAAATCATCAATTCGAGAAAGTATCAAAATACCCTGCTCACTTGGACAAATTGAAATTAAGAAATTAAAAAATAACAAACTTTGAGCGAAAATACCCACCACGTTTCCAAAATGACCAAATTCTTTAACTCATCTTCAAACCCAACAAAACTACGCTCATTTGGATTTTTTCAAGAAGGAAATTCTATCATATTCCTCTTTATATAAATTTCACCTCTTAAAAAGACACTTTTGTTTCTGCTCCAATACTTGGTCGTTTTTCAGTTGGTTTTAATCTGCAAAAAATCCTCTTAGTTTATTCCTATCTCCGTACAAATGTACAATACCAACACTAAACTTGTTTTTTCTGTTTCCTACATCCTACCGCTACTACACCTTTACGACGAACACTTTCACTACCACAACACAAAAAAAACCACACCATCGTCTCTCCAGGAAAAAAACCGCTTTGAAATCAACCCTCTAAATTTAAAGTCACTTCGCGTATACGCACGGCTCGACTTTGAATAATTTTTTTCGCTCGTATCGTTTCGCCATTTGTACACCCTCGCTGCAGGGCTATTTGGGGTTGAAAGGCGCAACAATTAATTTTAAATGTTAACAACTCCTTGCGCGAAAAAAATTCCTAAACGTGATAGAGGAGGAGTGACGTCCACGTCGATGAATTTGTTGTGTGTATTGTATAAGAGCAGGACGTATACCAACGTCCGGGGCTAAAGTGGACCGACATCTGTTATAAACTTGGTTAATTTTTCATTTGGATTTCGCACGTTGCGTTGTGCGCTCAATGTGTGTGTGTGTATCAATTTAACGACGACGCTGGGCTGTTCTGCCTTCATTTTTCATAAAACGATAGATGTTTTCCCCGCACCCCGGACCCATTCGCGTGTTAAAACGTCACACCGACCAGATTGATTTGAAAGAAGGGAGACAGGAGGCAGACCGCCGTATGTACCCAGCATCCATTCTAATTAAACGTTCGTATAAACTATAAACTCGTACACACGTCGATATATCGAGTCAGCGAGAAAAAAAAAACTTCATAAAACGATTGTACCGTGTAAATGAACTTTCTACACGTCCAATACTCGACTCACTCGCAGAATGGAACAGTACCTTCGTACACACACTCCCGCATTCGCGTACAGTCGTATGAACCAGATAATGACGGAACGATGGAGTAAAAAAAAAATCTAATTTTATTTTCATTGAATGCTTTTCAAACGATCATTCATATTTTTGACGTCCGATTAAACGTTTTATGTAACGAAATGGTAGTAATAATGAATCGCTGTTCTGACAGATGTATTTTTTTCTTTTCCTATACTTTTTTCTTTCTTTCTTTTTGATGAATTTCTACATGAATACGGGGCTGATCGAGCTAATCCGACGTTCGGGGCGAATATACGACCAGCAGTAAAAAAAAGAAAGAAACACAAGGCGATGAGTGAATATTTGTCGTATAGATTGATGGATGTGTTGTACATGCGAAAAGGGTGCTGCGTATACTCGAAAAAAGCCTGCATACGAATCTTAAATATTCTCGCAGACACGCGAAACATGGCAATATAAAGGATCGAAGGGATCTAGAGACTTGAGACAGACAATATCGGGCAGTTGAATTCGGCATTCGGACGAATTCAGGTGTCCTTTGGCGATTATTACCGATTATTGCATTGTATAAGTGAAGGAAAACTCGCCAATTTGGTATACGATCGTCGAGTCTTGGAAATATTTCATAATGCCACCCCATCGTTCGGCTGTCGTTCGATTGTGATACGCTGCTGGCGGACTCGTTCGTTATACGTTGCCATGCCATGCCACGAAGGGTGCTAAAAACACGTTGCTGGTCAAGGGTGAGAAAAATATTTACACGACCCTTGTCTCGGAAGTGAGCGGTAAACGATAATGAATTCTTTGTTTCCTGTATAAACGGTATTTTATATGAATTTCTCGTCGGTTGCGTACGTAACGCTGGCTGGAGGCTGCGGCTTCCCTTCGCCTCTTCGCTTGCGGCTGAACGCAATTCAATTTCGGCCATTTTCCTGCCAGTCGATTTCATTCCAGCGTGTGGGATCTCGTTTTCGAGGTATTTTCTAAACCTATTACGGACGTTGTGGAAGTGCATTGGGTATGTACTTGGAAGGAGGTGGTCCAAGAGAATGTGGAATGGAGAACTGGTTCGATTAAAGTGGAGGTGAAACCGGTTCAACAGAGTGTAACGAACCAAGTACTTATTATGGCCAAGCCCAACAATCTACCAATTAGATTGCTATTCAAACAAGTTTTTATACATTGAAATACAATGCTAAAACGACATTCGTAGATTTTTTCATCGCAGAACGTGGCGGCGAAGGGAGATTTGGTGAGAATATTCAGAGTCTAGTGGTTACAAGCCCATTTGCCCTGACTTCAAAAAATCTTAGCTATTGAACTGTGATTTCCTCAATTCGATGATTCAGAAATAATTTGCGCCAGAATGGACACCTTGCACTGAGATTTTTTTTTGTTTGTTTCCATATAAATCGAAAGTCTATGTTAAAAGATGAAGGTTAAAAAAAAAATTATGAAAATCGGTCCATTAGAACCCCCAAAATTAATTTTTTAAT
>FIZU01064740.1:0-11175 GCA_900064475.1 Pseudococcus longispinus
GAGATATCGAGCTAAAAATTTTGTCACGGGGGTTTTAGACCATAAGGACCAACTTTCACTGGATAATTTAAAATTCGGTGCTCGAGGCCAAATCATTTCTATAAACCCGGCTAAGCTCTTTTGAAAAGAAAAAAATTTCATTTTAAGAAAATAATGCCACTTGATTATATTTTTAATGGTTTGTAGCTCCTTCAATTTTAGAGTTATGCTAAAAATTATTAGCTCATTTTGTAGATCTCAAAAATCTCAACAAAAAATGACTCTTACAAAATTTTGCATAACTTGAAAATCAAAGAAGTTACGAAGCTTACAAATTTTCAAATCATTGTAACTCCTTCAATTTTAGAGTTGGGCAAAACATGAATAAAACTCATTTGGCAGAGCTTTAACAGTTCTACAAGAATGTTTTTAAAAAAATTTCCCAACTATATTACCAGTAGAGTTACGACGTTTTGAAACATCTACCAAGACTAGTGCATCACTTTGTCCCTTCAAACCCTGAGGTCGGAAAACATGCATACACTCACGTGGTTAGGATAGCTGCATCTCTGGTCTGAAGGCGGCGCACTACTTCCTGAACACCCTGTATACGTATGAATACTTCTGGTTTGGTGGAAATGCTGATACGCGAAAGAAGGAAAAACGTTACCAAGTCGTATGAATATTACAAGACACCCGCGTAAATCATAAATGTCTTATTTGGCTCGTTAACTAGATGCCACTTGTAAATTGCGTACCATCTACGATACATGTGCTCTCTCGTTCGAGTAATACGAGAAATTTCGTCTCGATTATAAAAAATTTCACATAATCAGACAGCTGATGAGCACGTTTGACGTCACACGCTGTTTTCAAAAGCTTCGTGGAAATAGCGAGGTGTTGAGGGAGAGGGATGGAACGGGGAGGAATATCTTGGGTGAAAAAATCAAATGTCCGTTAGATTTTAATCTCTCGTCGGCGTCCTTTTTCAACGAACAGATTAATTTTTTATTTAATCGACGGTATAAAATATACACTTACGTTTGCACCAGTGATTTAAATTCAATTACCAACCAAAGGCTTTGAAATCGCGTTATGCCGCTTGAAACGCGATTCCATTCGAAATTACGCGCCAACAAAGCCCAAAATTTCTTTAAAATTCAATTCCGTCCCTCAGGCTGAAACTTTTAATATCCATAAAAGACGCCGAGCTGAGCAGAGTCGAGCTGCTGCAAAAACTTACTGCGTCGTTTCGGATATGCATAAGAGTCGTTCGAAGCTTCAGCCATCGCGTTTTCTTATTAGATATAGTTACGCTTATTTAGATAATTAAACGCGTGACTAGACAAATTCGCAGCTAGGTAAGAATACCCAGGTATAATTTTTCAAGGTCGCCAAGAAACACAACCTTTTAACACGCCACACGATGGGGGAAATCTTGAGCTAGATGGGAAAATGCCTCGTTAATGTTGCTTTTTAGCCCGCTTTCGCCGCGCGGCCGACCCGTCACCGAACCTATTTTAATGGTCAACGTGTAATAAATGTTATTTGGCCAACGTGCCGATATCGGTGACGTTTAAATTAAAGGGCGTGGTGATATATTACAATCACAAAAGTAGCCAAAAACAAAGCTCTGACGTATTACTAATGTTGTTTGTATGGAATTTTCGAAAAGATGCCGCTCAAATGGCCCATCAATTTGGTCGTTTAACTTTGCCAATACCTATGTCGGCGTTGATGGCAAGGTCGACGTGATGTACAAGCATCGTTTAAAAATTAAGTGTATTCTATTCGTATGCGAAAGTATCAACTAAAAATACTGAAAAGTACGTGAAAAGCAGCGGTGAAGAGTTCAACGAAGTGAGTTTAAAAATATATCGGTATACGAGGTGTTTTATGGCTAATGTACCTCCTTCAATCCACTAAAAACGGGACCCATTTGAAGTATAAGTATGTACGTTTGCCTACCCTGTGAATTTCGAGCGTAAAATTAAAATGATGGAAAATTGTAATAATTTTATCTCTTTTTCTTAGTATCAGGTTCAGTTTTTTAGCATAGGATATGCTTTTACCGTGAATAATTTCGTGAAAAATGAGACGAAATTCCCCGACATTACTTTTAGACATTTCGTCGGAAAAAAATTGTATTGGATCAATCTTGACTTAATCCGACTTTTAGACTTGGAAAATTTCAGATATTTTTGATTTTTAACTTGGGATTTGCTTTTGCTATGAGTACCTAATTCCGCGAAAGAGTCACGAAATTTCGGGATGATGACTTTTAGACATTTTGTCAGACTTTTCTGGACTAGGGAAATTTCACAGATATGCTGACTTTTGGACATTTTGTCAGACAAATAATTTAGAATTTTTGAATTGAAAAAATTTTAGAAATCAAGAGTCTTCCCGATATTCTGTCAGACGGACTTTTTGGAATTTTCCAAATCCAAAAAGTCATTTGAATTATGAAAAACTTTCCAAGTCCAAAAAGTCAGACATGCTTGTCTGACGAAATGTCTAAAAATCAGCATGATCTCTGAAAGTTTCCAAGTCCAAAAAAGTTTCAAAAATGTCTAAAAGTCAGCAAGTTCAAAAAAGTCTTACAAAATGTCTAAAAGTCAGTTAGGTAAAAAGCTGTCTGACAATATTCTGATTTGAACTTTTCTTGAAATTTTTCAAGTCCATATAAAGTTGAAATTTTCCAAGTCCAAAAATTCATTTGAATTCTCTAAAACTTTTCAAGTCCAAAAAAGTCAGCCGAAATGTCTAAAAATCAGCTCGAACTCTGAAATTTTTCAATTCCAAAAAATTATTTGAAATCTGAAAAAATTTCCAAGTCCAAAAAATATGAAATTTTCTTGAAATTTTTCAGGTCCATAGTACTGAAATTTTCAAGTCTAAAAATTTATTTGAATTCTTAAAAATTTTGTAAGCCCAAAAAAGTCTGACAAAATTTCTGAAAGTCTACGTAATATCTGAAATTTTCCAAATTCAAGAAAATTTCAATTATCACAATTTTATGGACTTGAAAAATTCAATGAGCAAAGCACATTCTATGTTTAGATAATAGTTTCATGGGTTGTATGGAAATGGTGGGGCTTTTGGGCACAGGATTTGCTTTTACCACGACTTAATCCGTGCAAAAGTCACATAATTCCGTGATAAAATTCCTCGACGATGAGTTTTAGACATTTTGTCAGACTTTTATGAACTTGAAAAAATTTGAAAATTTCAAAGCGATTTTTTGGACTTGTAAAAAAACAGAAAAATGACACTGAATTTTAAAAAATTTTATCAAACAGATTTTTAGAAATCATGCTGACTTTTAGACATTTTATCAGACGTCCCTTCCTCTAGCTTTTTAAAAAAAATTGTTCAAGTTTTCAAAAGTCAGACATTACGAGTATGTTAGACTGAATTAATGTTTAATTTTCGGTTTCATTATTCTGTTTTTTCAATTTTTTATCACCAGGGAAATACACCATCAACTTGCATTTAGATCAAATTTGTTCAATTTTTCCCTTTTCTTCAATTTTCTTTTAAAATACCCGAAATACGCTATTTTGGGAACTTACAACCTCCTCCGAGATGTACTAGGGGTCTGAAAATCTGGCTGGACTTGTTTCTAGTCGATATCCATCAAATTTTGCAATTTCAGCAAAATCGAGAAACTTTAATTTTTTTCAAACTCATTTCCTGTAAAATTTTTCAAAATCAAAAATGCTCAATTCGTGAGAAAGAGCAAAAAAAATTTGATGATTCTCGATTTATTTCCCCCCCGCAATTTTAAAATCCTGCTAAAATACATACACGCACTCAACTACTCATCAAGTTGAAGAATGTAGCTCAGTTATGAAACACCCTGTATTCAGAGGCGATTCTTGAATATAAAATAATGCATTTGTAGGCAAAAAACGTAAGCACACCTTTTCTCAAACTCGTCCTTGTTTTCCTCCCTTACCAAAAAGCCCCACCAGTTTAATCATTCACCTAGAATATAAGATTATACATCTGTTTTTTATGCTTATTTTTTTGTGATGTGATTTTTACAATTTTGTAGAAAGACTTTTCCCCAGACACGATTGTTTTTTTTTTTTATCCTCGTCATTTCAAATACCTATACTAGAAGATAATCATAATACCGTCGAATACGATTTGATGAAAGTAAACGAAAAAGATATATACATATTGAAAAAGTTAATTCCAATCTAATACCTCATTAGTATGTATACAGTGTGTCCTAACGACGAATTCGATTTTCCAAGTTTCCACCTCTAGATACCCCAACTATTTATTCTAACTTAAATATACGAGTATACGAATTTTCACGTTTTTTGCAATCTCCTGCTTCCTAATATTTTTCCATTCCCTTGATACTCGTAATAACGACGAAGAATATCAAATAAAAAATGATTCTTCGGAAAGTTCTTCTTCGAGTTCGTTTTAATACCACGTCGGTTCCTAGTCGAACTTTCATTTGACGGATTTTATTACTTAGGTACCCTTTTGTTAATGCAAAACATGATAATTTTTGGAAAAGCTGAATCACCTTGAGTAAGGTGGACTTGGTTCTTAGGGTTTGAATTCTTGGTGTGTGACCCTTCCTTCAACTAGTGTAATTTGGTCATCCATAAAGCGAAAAATTCAAAATTTTTCATTTCAATCTTTTGATTTTTCAACAGGAAATGACGCTAAAAAATTTTAATCTCCCCAAAGAATAAAATAAAACCTCAAATTAGGTTGAATTTCCAACAAAATTTCATGGAGGTGCTGTAAAAATTCAAAAAATTTTGAAATATTAAAATTTTTTTATTATAACTCTGCGTCATAGTTTCCACCGCAGACTTAAAAAATGTTGGCACTTTTTCTCTTGAGAGGGGAAAAAACTCCAAATTTCGAAAAATGAAATAAAAATAAAATTCGAAAACCCTCAACGAGGGTTGCATGTTTAGAAATAGCGCGATCTACTTCACCGGGCGCATACGCTGCCCGTTGTAGATATTTAAAAAAAAAAATCCAAAAATATGGGCGGACTTGTAGTCCAGCCGAAACCACTTGACCGGGCGCAAAAATTGCAGCCCGACGCAGTTTATGTCCGGACGCGGTACGCAGCCCGTTTTACTTATCCGGGCGCGATATCGCTGCCCGATGTAGAATGCAAGATAAAAAAAATCCAAAAATATGGCCGGACTTGAGTCCAGCAGAATCCACTTGACCAGATGCAAAAAAAATGCAGCCCGACGCGGATTATTCCGAACCCAACTTAATGCAGCTCGATTAAATAAAAATAAGCGCGTAATCGCAGCCAAAAATTTCCAGCGCTCTAAGCAGCTGGTTTACGAGATACGAAGTAAAAAGAGAGAAAAGAGAGAGAGCCAAAAAAATTTAAAATTAAGGGCAAAAAATATACGGTAAGAATAGAGCATAAAACAGCGACGACGGGAAGTAGCCTGATCGAGAGGCGAGCACAAAAATCGTACCGGGAAGCTTATATCTATTTGGCGCGACAGTTTACCTGCGAGTACGAAACTACTACAACGTACATAGTACGTTCCGTACTCGCGATAAACCACGCGCCGATTCCCACCCATTACACTCTAGTTCGTTTAGAATGTACTTCAAGTTGTTTTTTTTCAAAAAATTAAAAGAAGTGTATAAATATTGAAATAATGAAATTTCTCATCAAAACTCTTCATTTTAATCTTTCTTGACAGGAAAAATTCTGAAAAAATTTCAGTCTCCAAATAAAAAAAAAAAGTTTGAGTTACCCTAGAATGGAACCCTCTGTAAAAATCAAAAACTGGTGTTATGCGAGCGGAAACGGTGAAGGGGGAAGTGGTTCGGCGTTAACCTACCCCAGTATATGCGCGCGCTACGAAATGCTTCATCATGAGTGTGAAGCGGGTTGCCTGTCTACTTTACGAATTGAAGGGGCAAGGACGGGCTAGGATTTTTTTTGTTTTTTCTTAATTATTTATATCCTAATTTTTCTCATCAACGGCTGGTTCTATGAAAAATTTTGTAATAACCAAAATTGTAGCTTGGGAAATTTGCTGCCTGCAGTAAGAGGTGAATTTTTAAATACAACCTTTTGTTTCCAAGATATTGACTAAAATATAAAAAATTGTACAAACAAAAAAAATTTTCACTCAAATTTGAGAATATTTTGAGGAAAGTATTGAGCAGATCGAAGTTTTGACAAAAAATTTAGATTACAGGGTTAACTAGAATATTTATTTTACAAATTGTTGAAAATTGAAAAATTCTTGAGAGCAAGGAATTTATAAAATCGCATGTTTTTTTCGTGTTGAAGATGAGGGGAGGAGGAGGAGGAGGTGATATAACGCTGAGTCCAAATATCGCCATAATTTTTTGATAAGACCCTCCCCAAGCCTCCCCATTTTGACAAAAAAACAACAAAATTAAAAAAGTTGCATAACATATCGATTGTCATTTTTTTTACAACGCTGAGTCCGAATATCATCTTACTTTTTTGATAAGACCCTCCCCAAGCCCTCACAAGCCCTCCAAATTAAAAAAAAAACTAAATCAAAAGAGTTGTGTGGCATATCGTTTGTCATATTTTTTTATAGCGCCGAGTTCGAATATTTTTCTGAAAATTAAATTGAAAAAAATTGAAATTTTTTTGTGATTTCTTCTAATTTGAAAGTACAACTTTCCAACAAAGTGAAAATATTTAGAACATTAGGTAGAATTTTTTCAGATTTCTGATAATTGATTTTGGAACCTGATATGACCTTGAAACTCGATCAAATTCCGAAATGAATTATATTTTCAGAACAATTTCCTCTCAGGGATCGTCTCATATTTCCTCGCACTTTTTCAATAGATGAAAATATTCATTCTAGGGTGACTATATTTCCCTAAATATAGGGAAAACTTCTTAATAATTTTCTTGAAAATTTTTTGATTTTTTTTTTTGAAAAAGTTGTTTATTTATTTTTAGGCTTATTTTCAGTTTTTACAATTTGACACCATGTTATCTGCAAGTTGAAATCCCCCCCCCCCTCCACAGCAACATTTTGCACTTCGGAAAATTTCGTATTACCGAGATTAATTTTTCTTCGAGGTCAATTTTTTTCGAGATTTCTAAAAGAGGCATCTAGTACATTTTAACGAACTGAAAACATCGGAATTTCATCCAGCAGTTTTCTCAGGGGAACCACAGGGTTAATAATAATTTCGATTTTTGAATATATTTTTCGGCAAAAATTTTCACCTTTGCTTCGCTTGGTTACAACCAATTTACATAAAATAATGAATACCTATTTTTTAAATTTCCTGAAAAATCTTTTTCTTCCCCATGAACTCCTCTCCCTGAATGACTGTCTGATTCAGTCCCCGGCCTGGATTTTCTCTCCCTAGTCTCACATCACATCCGTACATCTGAAATAACTGAACAAAATAACGAAATAATTTCGTTTCACATGAGGAAAAATTAAAAATAACAAAATAAAGAAACTGAAAATGAAAAAAATCGATTGATCACAAAACGAAATGACAAAATAACAGAAAAAAAGTTTAATTTCACAACTCTGTACTTACGACGCATGATTTAAAGAAAGAAACCACAAGCTACACAAAAAAAGAAATCGTCAAGCACGTGCTATAAAACAAGAGCCATCTTCATACAAGGTATCCCCGATATAATTCGTTTCCTTTTACTTAGCAATACAGCAACTGAAATTACACGAATATGAGAATGTTTGCTGACCATTCATGATGCTCCTTCAATTCTAATTGTAACCTGCTCGAGGCATATTTTTGGTATTTCTATCGAACCCTAATAAACTTAGGTACTTCCTTTTTGTTTTTTTATACTTTCAACTTCTACACCGAACTCAAACGTAATTTCCTTTTTCTCATCACACATTCAATTTAGCTTCCAGTTTTGAAAAAAAAAATCGACGAATAAAACACCAAATAGAGAGGTCACCGCAACAGTCTCATTCTAAGGATACTTATCAGAACCCAGCACACGCCACGAATTCTCGACAATAAACCCCCGAACACTTATATTGTCCATATCGCCATTATTTCGTGTCGTACGAGGAAAAGAAAAAAAGGTAGCACAAAAGAAGCTCGCAATAATCCAAACAATTCGAGTTACTTCAACTTAAGCCAAAAATAAATCACAGGCGAGTTGAAATACAACACGTATGAATATTCGGTTGAAGAAAATGAAAATTACATTTATTTAAAAGCACCTCACCCGTCTGACGAGTTTCATCGTACACGACATAACGATATTGACAAACCTTTAACCGTGTACAGACGTCGCAAAAACACACGATTATTTCCTACCTTCGTTCTATTCTTCGAAACGTAACGTATGTCCCTAATGTAACAAAAATTGATAACTCGAATACACTCAAACCGATCAATTTCCTCTCGTATCGTAATAATCGCGGTTATTTCCACAGCCGCGATAAATTCGCCATCAAAAACCGAGTATCCCCATCGTAATGGCATTAATTTAAATGAATAGAAATGTAATTAACACAGCCCCGCTTCGACTCGGTATTCTCGAAACTAGCCTAATTCAAACGGAAACCCGTAACGTTGACATTTCAGCTGGATTTTTTCCTTCGACACTCCATTTCACGAGAATTCCTTTCGTGTTGATTTTTGCAATTTAAATCAGTTTCAAATTAAAACGAATAATTCCTATAAATTCAATTTTTACAAATCTTACCGCTCTGCAGCGTCGATCAAAACCACCCAAAGTGAAACTTCTACGCTGTGTAAATATCTATTTAATAATTTTTCATAAATATTCAGTTCGTTGGGGGGAAGAAGAAAAAAAAATTATCGCATGTAAATTAAAACAACTCGACGCTTTCGACGAAACGCCAACATTAAATTAACCGAGTAAAACAACGAATTTGTATTCTTAATTAACCGCCGAAGGAAGAAAAAAATCTTCGCGTTTAAAATGTGGAATCTACCTCAAAAATGGCATCGTCGATTTTCACTAAGATGCTATTAAAAATTCAAAATACTCGTCTTTTTTTCAATTAACTCCTGCGAATGGTACGAAAATGAAATCAATTTAATGTATACTTTTGCACGATTAATTGCATATTCAAACGATCCAAAGTCTTAGGGAGAAATAAAATGCTAAATTGGAATAATTATCCATTAAAATGAGTAAGTACCTATCTAATGGATGCGAAATTTTTACAGGTTGTTTAAATATTGCTGGCGAAACATGTTCAACATTTTGTATGCAGAACATTTTCAAGATGCAAAATAAATGTTTGAATTTCCTCTATAGACAGGCGAAAATTCTGCAGTGGGGGAGGGGGATCATCGCGAAAAAAAGAAATTTTATGTAAAATAAAACAAAATATCTATTATTTTATCGAAATAAGCAACTGTAGTCTGTATCGTGTCCGAGAGAAGCAAAGGCAACAATTTTTGAACAAAAAAGCATTTAAAAACTGAAATTTCATCATTTTTCCAACTTTTTGGTCGTCAAGAGGGTGTTCAGACCTCCTTTTGGCAAAGCTTCGCCTCCTGGGACCTTTTTTAGTTTTTGTTTGATAAAATGGTGTCAAAAGCTGACTCGAAAGTTCAAAAAACATGCATAAGATTTTGAATTTTGGTCTCACTTTTATTCCATAGCAACCCTTACGATATCCTGGCTCAAAATAATCCAGAAATGAATTCTAGAAGTCAAAAAACTTACACTGCAATATATTTTTCCAAATTTGAAATTGAAGTAAACCTCACTTTTAGGCCATTTGGGGGGGGGGTCTTTGGTAGCTGCACTTTAATCATATTCGGCTCACCTGCATGGGTTAAAAATGGTCTATTTAATATTGTTTCCGAATCAAAAAACTCCTACCAATGAAATGCCATAAGGTCGAAGGGCGTGTCTTATATTTCACATAAATATTTCAAAATTAGCATACCTATGTAGTATGTACTTTGAAAGTTTGTCGATATTATTAGATTTGGGATATCTACATGTCATTTTGACATAGTGGGTAAGTATGTTTTAGAATTGTCACATTTCATAAACGTTAAAATCGACGTATGTTTTTTTGACTTTTTGATACCTCAAAATTGAAATATTTTGAAGATTTGCGACATTGAAATATTTGACACTGCATTTTGATGCATTTTCGACATAATATTCTTCAAAATTGGCATTATTAAATTTCATGTCAAATTGGCATTATTCAATTTTACGTCAAAAATAGTATTATTCAATTTAATGACAAAATTAACATTATTAAATTTTATGTCAAAATTAGCATTATTCAATTTAATCACAAAATTGACACGCAATTTCACGTCAAAATTGACAATATTCAATTCTAAGTCAAAGTTGGTATTATTCAATTACATGACAAAATTATTTACACAATTTAATTTTACGTCGAAATTGACATTATTCAAATTTATCTCGAAGTTGACATTATTCAATTTCACATCCAAGTTGGCGTTGTTAAATTTTATGTCAAAACTAGCATTATTCTATTTAATGACGAAATTGAGATTATTCAGTTTTGAGTTAAAGTTGACATTACTTAATTTCGCGTAAAAATTGACATTATTCAATTCTTAGTCAAAATTGGCATTGTTTAATTTTATGCCAAAATTGACATTATTGAACTTTAGAATGTTACAGAAGAAGAATAATTAAATTATATTTAATCTTGTACGTATTTATTTCAACAAAGTCGACACCATAATAAACATCCTTTTTCTATATCAACAACACGAATATATAAACATAATGATTCTAAACTTACTAGCCGCATACTTTTACTAGCCAACTATATCTACCTCTAATGTTGAACATTACATCTAAGCTGACATTATTCAAATTCACGTCAAAATTGACATTATTAAATTTCACGTCGAAATTGATATTATTCAATCCTTAGTCAAAATTGGCACTGTTTAATTTCGTGCCAAAATTCGCATTATTCAATTTCACGTCAAAATTGACATTATCCAATTTTACGTCAATATCGTCATTATTCAATTTTACATCAAAATCGTCATTATTCAATTTCACGTCAAAATTGGCGTTATTCAATTTCACGTCGAAATTGGCATTATTCAATTTCATGTCGAAATTTTCATTATTCAATTTCACGTCAAAATTGGCATTATTCAATTTTACGTCAAAATCGTCATTATTCAATTTCACGTCGAAAT
>FIZU01064756.1:0-10878 GCA_900064475.1 Pseudococcus longispinus
AGATTTCCAGTGACTTTTAGACATTATGTCAGACTTTTTTGAACTTGGAAAAATTATCAGATTTTCATTAACCTTTTGAAATTATAAAATTTTATAGATAATTCTGACTTTTGGACATTTTTTCAGACTTTTTTGGACTGTAAAAAATTTTCAATCTGCAAAAGCATCCTATAGCCTTGACCTTTTGGACTTATAAATTCCACCACACCCACTTTTAGACATTTTGTCAGCTTTTTTGGCCCCAGGAAAGTTTGAAAATTTTTATGTTTTTTTTTAGAGGTGTCAGACAAACACTTTGAATTTTTTGGACTTGAAAAATTTTAGTGTTCACTCCAACTTTTAAACATTTTCTCAGGAATAATTCTTGAACTTGAAAAATTCTAATATCACACTGACTTTTAAACATTTTGTCAGACCAATAATTTAGATTTTTCTAGTTTTTCATTTTTCTGACGATTTTTCTTAACTTGGGGTAAGGAAAAAATCGACTTTTCACACTTTTCAATTTTCTGTCGATTTTCCTTACTTCGGGGTAAGAAAAATCGACAGAAAATTGAAAAGTGTGAAAAATCGATTTCCTCCTTTTCCCTCAGCCCGGAGTTAGAAAAATCGTCCGAAAAATGAAAAACCAGAAAAATCCATTTTTCTTTTACCTTTGTGTAAGGGAAATCGCCAGATTAATGAAAATTCAAAAAATTCGATTTTTTTCTTACCCCGGGGTACCTAAAAAAATTCGTCAGAAAAATTAAAAAACAGAAAAATCGATTTTTTCCTTACCCCGGGGTTAGGAAAATCGTCTGAAAAATATAAAAAATCGATTTTTTTCATTACCCTCAGGGTGAGAAAAATCGTCAAAAAAATGAAAAACCAGAAAATTCGAATTTTTCTTACCCCGGGTGAGAGAAATCGTCAGAAAGATGGAAACCCAAAAAACCGATTTTTTCCTTACCTTAGCTGGGGTAAGGAAAATTCGATTTTTCAGGTTTTTCATGTTTTCGACGATTTTCTTTGCCCCAGGTAAGAGAAAAATCGATTTTTCAAAATTATTAAAAGTCAATTTCTGAACTTTTCAAGCCCGAAAAATTTGCCTGACCAAATGTCAGAAGGGTACCCTAATTTATAAAATGTTCTTAGCCCAGAAAGTCTAATCTCAATGTCTGGCAAGTCGATAAAATAGGTACCTATCTAAAATAATATTAATTTTTCGAAGTTCAAAAAGTTTACATTGTCAGTCTATCAAAATGTCTAAAAGTCAGTATTTTCTCTGTAATTTTCTATGCTAAAAAAGTCAATGGAAATCTTAAAATTTATCCTGACAATATGCGTAAAAGTCAGTGTGATGCAATTTACAAGTCCAAAAAGTTAATCTTTCAGTTCTTAATGTCGGTCGTCGGTGGTCGGAATTTCGCTAAAAATGACGCCCTCAAAATATACACCTAAAAGGTTGAATTTTGATCATGAATATGCACTCGGATTTGAGATTTGGGCCTTACTTTTTGAGTTATTGGACTTCTGTTATTGCCAAATTATGATGAAAAAAGTCCATTATCTCATAGAATAATGCACCGATCTCAAATCCGAATACTTATTCGTGATCAGTGACTTAGAATCTATGTAGGACCAAAAACTCAGCCTTCCAAGTGTAGGTAAATTTTTTTTTTGGTCACTGAAAACGTTCCAAAGTTGACAGAAAAATTTTCCAAGTTCAAAAAGTCAGTGGAAATTTGAACATTTTTCCAAGTCCGAAAAAACCTGTCAGTGTCTAAAAATCAGCTGGACGAAATTTCGTGACTTTTTTTTTGTATAATGTAAATAAAATGAAAACTTTCGATACTCAAGTATAATCGTAATTATTTCTTTGAACAAAGTTTTCACCGAAAAATGAAATAAAACTCGAAGAAAATTAAAAATATACATTTATTGCGTAATTTATATAAATCCAATAATAAATATGTTGACTCGGTAACCCATTTAATACTTTTTAAATATATACACAGTATAATAACAATATAATATATACATGTTTGTTGCGTAAGCGCATGTAACCTCTCGATACATGTATAAAATTTTCAAATGGAAGAAACTCGGGATATATGTACAATCAGACGCTTAAAGTAACCAATTTTTAAATCTTCTTAGGATATGACGAAAGAACGGTACCTAATTCAACAAAAAATTTAATTAACATATCACATTTCGTAAATACACAATATTGTAACTGTTTCTAATAAATATGCATCATACATTTGCAACAACATTCTCTCAAAATATTTTCATTTTTACCAATAGATAAATAATAATAATAAAACACGTAAAAATACAGTACGAAAGATACGTCGTCGTAAGTAAATTAAAAACCACATTAGAAATGCACGAGAGTAAATTTTTTAGCACAGAATTTCAACCAGTCCAGTCGTTTTTCAGCGAAGGTATTTCGAATGCGATCCATGAGTCCTGATCACGTCAAGTCAACGCAAATCAATTCCAAAATACAAACACTTCCCCCAGCCCCCAAACCCCTAACTGCATCTACGGTGAAAATTTTTGTTAATATCACAGCTAGACGTAGACATTCTTTAGTATTCAATCGAATCGGAAGAGGAATAAAAATTGAACGTCATTTGATACTAATACATTATACCTACGTACGAATTGAATACTTTGAAAATCTTCCCTATCGAATCGAGATTACAATGTATCACAATAATTATTTTTTCAACGTAACACAAGCAACATAATTTTTTGTCCCATTACAACTAAGCGGTGCAAAACCCCTTCATAGTTGTACGTTTTCTTTTAAAATACTAATTGCATTGTTTCCATCGAACATAACTTATTATACATAGAAAAAAAAACAAACGTTTAGAACACTGATTATCCACCAAATACGTATAAGAACACAATAAATGAGGAACGTTCCAACCAAAAGAAAAAGAAAGAAAAAAATACACACATAAAAACAAACGAGGAAAAAAAACAGAAACAAAAAAAAATCACTCAAAAAATTACTTACACAAGCACACGCCATTGAAATCGAATTATTTTGCAACACGAATTAAAAAAATTTCACCACAAAGCACGCATTCGAATTTTCGTATCATCGAGATAGCACTATAATAAAGCCAATTACCATTTAACTTATTTCCTAATTAAAAAATGTGATAGGTGGTATTGGAAAATTACAATTCTTCTAGAATAAAATATACTCGGATATGCCCCCCTTCCAATTTCACTTGGCCAGAAATAATTGAAAATCTATCGTACAAATACGGTGAATAAATTAATAAAACGATAACGCCCTCTCGCGTGCAAATAAAAATTCTCAATAATCTAATTTGTATTAAAATTAGAAAAAAATTAAAAAATAAAACGTTTATCCAAAGCGTGCTATATAATTGTGCACAATACTATAATCGTATAGTTGTTGTAAAATGTAAAACGAAGAGATTTAAAAAAAAAAAACAAAAACAAAACAATCATTACACATTAATAATCGCGAAAATATATAAACAATGAAAAACACACAGATACAGATTCTATTAAATTTATACTTAAATTGGCTTTTGGCTATATTCATCATCATCATCGTCGCCTCAAATACTGAAAGTATAATGCGCTTATGTACTATGGTAACATTACAAATATTTAGGCCCGGATTAAAAAAAAAGAAAAAAGAAAAAATACACGCGATAAATTGGTGAGTATACGTTGCTCTATTCACACCTGAGTGAGTACTTGAAGAAAATCTATAAAATCAAGCGGAAATCGAGAAGAGTCAAAAATTATACAACCATGTTCAACCTAATACCATTATTTTTAATGCTACACGTTATTAAATAATATTAATTTACTAGTACGATAAAATTTTTATCATTTAAGAAATAATAAATAAAACAGGTACACAAAAAACAAAGGTAAGGGCACTTCGTTATTTCCATTAACACAATTTTTTTTCTCTTTCGTGTAATAAATTAATTTAACTATCGGGGATAAAATTAATCAACAAGTTGGACACACGTTACCGTAATAAAAAATTATGAGAAAAGTGATAATAATTGTACTACTATCTGCAATGCACGTTTTGCGATTTTTTTTCTTCCACATTGTTGCATCGCCGTTATCATGGTGAAGAAAATTACAAAATATTTGGATTTTATAGACAGTCTAGTGATTAATTATCTATTGATTTAAACGTTTCTTCGGCTAGTTTACTTTTGGAGAAGAAGAAAATACCTTGTATACGTAGTTTTCGTATTGTCGTTAGAATAGAAAGTCGGAGTGGCGAATGAGGTATTCGTAGGTGTGATTTAGGTAATCGTTTGATCGACGACGACGATCGATTGGCGCCCACTCCGCATCACTAGCTGATGCAACACATTTGTCAGGCTAATTCGTCGATTATGGCTCGATTCATGTTTTCGATTTGTTCTCTGCGGAGGAAAATACAAAATAGATTGGTGATTTTTCTCAAATTATACAGATATTTGAAATGAAGTATAAGCAGTTTAATGTTTTTCGTATGATTATGCAACATGTGTGACAGTAGATAATACATTTTGGCAAATTGGTACAGGATGAGTGGAAATGAAACTTCAAAAAATACCAATTTTGTAATTTGAATATCACTTGTGTAGTTTTATAAACAAAAAAATTCCATTAAAACGCGAACAAAAATTGGCGCACCAAAAAAAATGAAATGCAACTTGAACAAGAAGTAGCTGGGGAATCAAAAAAAGTAAAAATGATTGAGAAAGATAGTTATTAAGTAGAAAAGTAAAAATAATGCCAGCGAAAAGAGCGATAGGCAACTTCACTGGCGTAAGGGAAAAAATTGTAAGCCAATCGATATGTTTACCTTCAAAAAGTACAGTATGCAACCTCATCGTCGTAAGAAACAAAATTTCAAAAAGTACAAATTTAAGACAAATGAAAACGTTACCATTAAAAAGTTTGATATGCAACCTTAATGACATAGGAAAAAAAATTGAAAAATTATAAATGTATTGAAAATGTTACCTGCGAAAAGTACGATAGGCAAGCTCACAGACAGGAGAAAAAAATTGGTATAAAAGAAAATTCAAGAAAATAAAAAATTTTACCTGCGAAATACGAAATATGCAACCTCAAAAACGTAGTAAAACAATGAGAATATGGGGGGGGGGGGGGGATGAAACAAGACTAGTTTATGGGTCAGATTCAGGATTTAAGGTCTGCAAATTCGAAGATGGAAGTCAAAGACCTAAACTTTTTTGAATAAGACACATGGAGTTGAGAGGTGAAAGTGGTTTTCAGCTCCAAATTATGTTTGGTTGCATAGTTTGTTTTTCGATGTAGCATTCTAGCTACCAAATTTCAGGTCTCAGCTCCCGCTTACGGTCCACCGATCACCCGTCCCTCGGAAAAAATTACTTATACAAACATTCTGCACCCCCAGGTGGTAGGTACTACTATCCAAGATGAAAGCTGAAAATTGAAAGATAACAGTTAAAAACTGAAAGCTGAACGCTGTACACTGAATTTTAACCTTCAGTTTTCAGCTTTCAACTATCAGTTTTCAGTTTTCAGTTTTTCATTTTCAGTCTTAGTTTTCGCTTTCGACTTTCAGTTTTCAGCTTTAAACTTTCATCTTTCAGTTTTCAGTTTTTATCTTTTCACTATCAGATTTTAGCTTCCAACTTTCAACTTTCAGCTTTTCACTGTCACTCTTCAGCTTTTTATTTTCACTCTTAGTTTCAGCTTTCAACTTTAAGTTTTCAATTTTAAACTTTCAATTCAGTTTTCAGTTATCAATTTTCAGCCCTCAACTTTCAGTTTTCAACTTTCAACTTTCCGCGTTCAATATTCGGCTTTTCACTATCAGCTGTCAGTTTTCAACTTTCAGTTTTCAGTTTTTTATTTTCAGTCTTAGTTTTTGCTTTCAACTTTCAGTTTTCAAATTTAAACTTTCAAGTTTAGGTTTTTAGATTCAAACTTTCATCTTTCAGTTTTCAGTTTTTATCTTTTCATTAACTTTCAGTTTTCGGCTTTCAACTTTCAACATTCAGCTTTTTACTATCAGCTGTCAGTTTCCAACTTTCAGTTTTCAGTTTTTCATTTTCAATCTTAGTTTCTGCTTTCAACTTTCAGTTTTCAAATTTGAACTTTTATCTTTCAGTTACCAAATTCAAACTTTCAACTTTCAGTTTTCAAATTTAAAAGTTCAACTTTCAGTTTACAGATTCAAACTTTCAACTTTCAGTTTTGAACTTTCATCTTTCAGTTTTCAGTTTTCATCTTTTCACTATAAGTTTTTAGCTTCCAATTTTCAGCTTTTCAGTATTAGTCTTAAGCTTTTCATTTTCACTCTTAGTTTCAGCTTTCAATTAAACTTTAAGTTTTCAGCTTTCCATTTTCACTCTTCGTTTCCATTTTCAACTTTCAGATTCAAACTTTCATCTTTCAGTTTTCATCTTTTCACTATCAATTTTCAGCTTTCCATTTTCACTCTTATTTTCCGCTTTCAACTTTCAGTTTTCAGTTTTTACTTTCATCTCTTAGTTTCCGCTTTCAACTTTCACTTTTCAGCTTCCAGATTTCAGTTTTCCACTCTTATCTCTTAATTTCTGCTTCCAACTTTCAGCTTTTAGTTTTGATGCTAGCACCACCCCGAAGTGAAGCCAGTCTATAATTATAAGTAATTTCTTTCGTGAGGCGGGTGGTCGAAAGGCCAGAGCCTCCCGCCCACCGACCCCACGAAAAAAATTACTCATTTAGACTAATCTTACCCCAAGGAAGTGCCAGCATCCAAGCTGGAACCTGAAAGTTGAAAACTGAAAACTAAAACTTCGAACTTTCATGCTGGAAACTGGGAGTTGAAAGAAAGGTTAAAAGCTGAAAGCAGAAACCTGAAAGTTGTAAGCTAGAATGCAACCTCAATAACATGACAAAAAACGATGGAAAAACTTTGCCTACAAAGTATGCAACCAAAGGTACTTTGGAGTTGGAACAGAATTTCACTTTGGACTGTTTTTGCAGTATTTTTTCCTGTAGGTAAAACTTTTTCATTTTCTTGCATACCTATTTATTTTTTACCTTTTTTTTCTTGTGTCGATGAGATTGCATATCGCACTTTTCGCAGTGAAATTTTTTTTTTCCTTTTTTCGAAAACTTTTACTAAAAATTGTTGGGCCCGACATAAGAAATTTATCGCCGAGATCGAGAAATGATGACACATTTTTCAAGTTGTCAATTTTTACGAGAAACATTTCGATTTCCATAAAACAAGTTGATAACGACAATTTTCTATCTATTGCTTCGAAACGATTGGATAATTTGAAGAAGAAAAAAAGAATTCATCAAATTTCAGGGCAAGTAAAACTACTATCAGTAACATTGCAGCATTCGACATGACCTCAATTAAGTTAAAAACCATGATTTGGTGACCTTATTGTACATTGAATAAGAGTACTCACTTATTTAATCCTCGATTATCTCTCGTATTTTTCGATGACTTATCTAAAAAAATAAAATAAAAAATAATTAGATACACAATTAGATAGCTAATTCGATCGAAACTGCTCAATACAAAACGAGCGAAACTCACCACAGCTAGCAGCAAGTTTTCCAGCCTCGGTCAGATCTCCGTTAACCAAAGACGTAGGCGAATCACTATTACACATTTTATCACCGAGCTGATCACTTTGCTGTTTCGTATCACTAAGGTCGTCGATAATATTGCACGTTGGTTGATCATCAACATGAGGAACATTGGGAGAAGAATTGTAGCAATCAATATTCTCGTCGGATTGATCTTCGACGATAGACTGAGCGCCGGGGATATCGTTATCGAGTTCGCATTTTTCAGCTAAGTCGTCCTCCAATTCCAGGCTATTTTCAGCATCACCGAACTCCGTGCTGCTTTCGGCATCGCTTATGCTGTTCTCGGCGGTCACGAAATCGACGCTGTTTTCGGTCAAGCAGTCGTATTCGCAAGGTCTGGTCTTTACAGATAGACAGGTTTGTTCTTGTTCGGTAGATATGCCTTCGTGACTCTCTTCGATATTGTTTTGGCAGCACGATTCGACGTTACAAATCGGATTAGCCGGCTGATCGGAATCGCTGCAACCGGTTTCCGGCACGTTTGCGTTATTCATCATACGAAACGCGTGTTCTTTGATACCTCGCATAAATATTTCGTTTTCGTTACGAATATCGTTCTCGGCATTGGCGATTTTCTCAGCTAATGTTTGGCCGGAAATTAATTCCAAGTTGACGATATCGTCATTGCGATCATTCTCGTCGCCGTCTTTATCGTCATTTTCGCAATCGGCGCTCGAGCTTCGGGGATCATAACACTCGAAATTTTCACCTCGATTATCGAACGAACGTTGCAAATCATCATTCTCAGATTCGACGTTGGAATGAGCCGGACTATCCGATATCGAATTCCAATCGCCGTTCATTTCAATCTGGCCGTCTCCGAATTGACGACTGCTCGAACTGGGCGGCGAGATTTTTACGTTGGAGAAATTAGTCAAAATGTTGACCGACTGATTAGGACCAGAGTTACCGAATAAGCTGTATTGTTCGACATTCGTAGCCAGAGTTGAGCACGATTCCATCGTATCGTTGGAGTCGTTGTTTTGAGAATCGCAAAAACTTTCTTCGAAGTTGGCCCAGTTCTTATCGTCCGCCGAACCGGAGCTGCTGTTGGCCCAGGGATTCGACGAGCCTCCTAATTTCAGCCAAGCTGCACAAAAAATACCAAATTACTTTCGTATTTCTTCTATTTTCTGATCTATTTGACGATATTTATAAAATCATAATGAACTTACGATCTGTGCTGTTGAGCGGATCGTCGTCGAAATTTTCGTCATCGCTGTCTCCCCATAAACTAAATTACAAAATGAATTCGCAATTAGATCTCGAATCGATTAGTACTACATACGAATGTTTTTCCAATTGTATCTGTTTTATTATTTACGAACCATGTATCTGACTTGTTTCCATTATCCCACGAGAAAACTCTCAATCCTTCTTCATCGTCAGTATCGTTCAAACTATTCAAGCCTTTATTAACCGACATCCACTTCTGAGCACATATCGCGTTAAACAGCTCCGTTTGAGATTGCATTTGATCATCGTTACTTTAACATAATAAAAATCAACAATGAATTTTTTGGAAAAAAAAAATAAACGAAAAACACAAAATAGAAGATATGAACAATTGAATAATTTCGATTTTCGAGATAATTCTTTAATATGATTGAACATCAGAAAAAGATTCAGTTTTATTCGAGACAATTTTGTTCCCACTTTCGAAATAAAAAAATAGTATAAAAAATGGGTATTATTTTGGTTCCGCTAGTTTTATTTTCTTCCATTATGTCTTCCATTTTCTCGTTCTCTAAATCGATTAATAAAATATGAATTTTCGCATTCGATACCATCCTCCAAATGAATTTTCCTTCGGAAAAGGCGATTCCTTCAAGAATAATAACTGGATTAATAAACGAGGAGTTCGTAGAATGTATAAAATCGATGAAATAAAAGCAACGTTTAAAATTCGAGATTCAAATTCTACTTTTAATACATTTTTAATTTTCTATTTCAAATGAGAAGGGACAGAAAATTTTCAAAAAAAATTAAAATGCACTGAAAAAATATAAAAGTGCCTTTCTTGCACTAAAATCGCCACTTATTCATCCAAAGCTTGAAATTCTAACGAGCAAAAACACCTGTTCATTTTTTTGCGAGCACAATGAACTCAAAATCCTCGTAATACGATTCCAATTTAGCAAAAAGAACGAATAATGGATTAAATCAATCGAATATAAAGAAAAACAACAGATCAACCACGAAAAATGAATAAATTGCAATCATAAAAATATTTCGGACGCAGAAGCTCATCCCGATCAAAGATAAAGGTACGATTTTAATAAATTAAAAGTCAATTTGTGAATAACACTTACTGAGAACTTTCCGGATTATATCCTTCTTCACCATAAGCGATAATTGACGGATCATCGGAGAATATAACATTTTGATCATCTTCCGCATCGTATTCTTTGAACGTCGACTTCAATAATTCCTTTAAGAAAAATTCAATATAAATATTCGTGTTTGAAAAAGTATGCATCGCGGTTTATCACTTTCTAAGCCATGTGCTTTTAACCTATCGGGGTATAAGACCTTATTAAAGCCTAATTCGAACATCCTGAACGCAAATTAGAAGTTAGTTTCAAGGAATTCCACACAATTATGAATTATCGAATGTGCATAGCGTTTAGTGACAGATTTGTGCCTAAATTGACAGAATTTTTCATTTTCAGAAGAACAGCTCTTCCTCACTTCAAGGTAGAAAAAAAGTTATGGAACAAAAAATGACTGATTTTCAATATTTTACAACCTTTGTTCGAAACTTTTTTTCGTATCGTCAAGGTGGCTAATTTTTTCACCCGGGTGCCCCCAAAAAAATTAGTCATAGTAAAAAATCATGATACAACAAAAAATTTGAAACAAAAGTTGTAGAGTATTAAAAATCCATAATTTTTTATTCTACATTTTTTCCCCTATTCTGCAATGGCGAGAAGTCATTCTTCTTAGAAGATAGGAATTTATACATAACAGACTCATAAAGAGCGTAGCAGGGTTTATAGGGGTGATTTGGCCCTGAGCACCGATTTTTAAATTATCCAGTGGAAGTTGGTCCTCATGGTCTAAAACCCCTGTGACAAAATTTTTAACTCGATATCTCAACCCTAATCCCTTTTGGAGAATTAAATGTGGATTTTCATTAAAAATTCCTATTTTTGTCAGTTTTCAGCCGAATTTTTTCAAGCTTACAAGGATGGTAGATAGTATCAAGGGTGATTTTTGGAATTTTTTGAAAATAATTTT
>FIZU01064768.1:0-18815 GCA_900064475.1 Pseudococcus longispinus
TCACATTTCAGGTGGCATGACCTTTCTGCCAATTGCAATGAAACAAAACGACGAAAATGTAATTTTTCAAGACCATTTAATTTTTACATAACGTTTGCAAAATTCTCTTCTTCTGCTGAAATTTCCATCACAATTACCTATTTCGAACCAAATATCGTATAAATTTACAATCTCGAAAGTAAAATTCCCATTCAAAATACGAATTTGCCAACTTACGTGTAAATCTACTAACGGAAGTATCGTTACAAATTCATACGAAGTTGCTCATAGCAGAAGATAAATGAGGCAGCATATTCAAAATCAAATTTCACTGCGATTAAAGGCGGAAAAAATATGTAACTTAATGAAACGATCATATAATCTCCGAAATCGAATCATCTAGCAAATGAAAATTTTTTCCGCCATGTTGATCGTGGTAGATAAAATTGCCATTTATTGAGTTTCCAAATCGGTATTAGTCTTTACCAATGTTCGGGTAACCGTAGTTGTCGATTTTCAAACGAAACAATTTCCCAAGACATATCACAAAAATGTATTATTTAATAGTCAATAATCTATTTTTATGTTTCGTTATCATAAGCACTTTGCACATTAGCGGTACAATATGCGACGAAAATATTCCCGTAAGTATGCTCTTTGTTGCGTAGTCATTTTTTCATAGACGACCCTTTATTTTCTTTGTCTGAATTGATATAAAAAGCAGTAGCTAAACTTACGACGCTCATCACAAAATTATTTATCGCTTCATCGAAATTCACACCTTTCGTCAATTTCATCCTATCCTCGAGTCCTCGCCACGTCACGTTTCCTTTCAACTTCCTCGACTTCTTTAATAACTCTCTGGGTAATGTCGAGAGGATCTCGTAGAAACAGCTGCCAATCAAAACGACCTTCGAAGTGGAATACAACCCGAATCGATAGAATTTGAAGAAAAATCTCGAATTTACCCAAACTTCATCTATATATGAGCATTTACATCTACGTCACCTCATCTCAGTGAATTTCAGCTCTTATCTAATCGTATAGCTTATATGCAGATTATCTCGTTAGCTTTCGAAGGACTGAGAGGAATCTAATTAGAAAAATGTTCATCTTGTACCATGTCTAATCTATCAACCCGGAAGAGAATAGTCAGAATACTTTCGCAGACTGAATGGTTATTTTTGAACCACTGAACTACCTTATGTAACCGATGTTCAATTCGAGATATCTCGTGCTGCGTATTTTTTTCAATTCAAACGTAAGATATGCACAGATGCATTTCCAAATTGGATATTTTTACCTTTTTACGTAGATACCTATTTTATCGAGGAGTTTATCAGTATTTCAAAATAGGGCTAGAATTGTACGAGTATTTGGAAAATGAGAATTTCAATTTGAAAACTTCTAGAAATAATTTCAATATCTAATCTTAAGAAAATACGAACTTCATTGTTTCGAAAATTAAAAATAATTTTAATTTATAGATAAAAAATTTGAAAATGGAATTTGAAAAAAAATCATCATTTAAATTGATAAAATAATTAATCAACCAGTAAATAAATTCAACAGATCAAATTCGAGTTGAAAATAAGAAGGAGGAGGGAGGAAAGCAATTTGAGAAAATTGCATCTCAATGACAACTTCACTTCGCCCTTCCTCCACTTCACATCAATTTTCCAGGTTCCATTTTAGAAAAGCACTCGCGATTATGATAATTATTTGCTTATTTTGAGATTTTTCTCAGACAAACAGACTGGCAAAAAAATCATATTTTCTACGAAATCCCAAAAGATGACTAATTTCGTCGGCTGAAAATCTTCGCGATAAGATCATTCGCCATTTTTTGCCAATTTTCATTTAAACAAACCAAATGTACTTTGAAGTAATAAATCTTGGTTATCATCGAGCACATCTATTACAACGTCAATCCCCCCTACCTTTTGAAATGAATGATGGTCAAAAAGTGCATCCATGACCTTTTTCTCAAGTCATTGGGCCGACTTTCAATTGGCACCTTCGAATATTTCGTTTAAAATTTCGAAATAAAATTCACTTGCACGTGGCCTTTTCCAATTCTAGGGACAGGTGTGGTGAGTAATTTCGTCAGGTTTTTTTTTTGGTCGTTGGAAAAATTAAAACTTGGATCAAAATCCATGTTAAAATCTTGTTAAAATTTTTGAGAAAACTTTCCAAAAACAAAGCATCGAAACATTCGTTTAAACAAAATTTAACAATACACCTAAAAGATGATCGAAATTAGTCTAAATTATACAGATGATTGATCATTGATTGAATAATCTGAGTTTTCTACGAAATTGAAATTGAGTTTAGCCACATTTTCCCCTTCCTTTTTCAATTTTTCTGAACCAAAATGAAATAAAGAACATCGTTGGGTAATTTCATCACCCTTTTTGGTCGTCTGGAAAATTATAACTTGAATCAAAATTCATCTTAAAACGAGAAAATTATTCATTTAAACAATTTTCATCAGTTAAACATCTGGATCCAATAAATCGACAATAAGAAGGTCGAAATTGGTCTTTCAAATTTTCTACGAAATTAAAATTGATTTTAGTCATTTCCCCCTCCCCTCTCCACCCCTCCCTTTTCAATTTTTCTGAAACAGGATGAAATAAAACCCCTTGGTCATTTCAAATCAAAACAATTTTTTGTCTGACATGAAAGGAGCCATGTTGAAAACACATTTTTTTGGCTTCTTCAAGCCATAGCTCCTTTTTCATCAAGGAGAGGAAAAAAATCATGGAACAAAAAATGATCGATTTTCAACTCTCTTCAACTTTTGTTCTGAACATTTTTTCGTATTTTCAAAATTCGGAGAATTTAATAGAAAAATCTTAATTTTTTTGCTTCTTTAAGCCATAGCTCCTTTTTCATCAAGGATAGGAAAAAAATCATGGAATAAAAAGTGATCGATTTTCAACCCTCTTCAACTTTTGTTCGAAATATTTTTTCGTATTTTCAAGTTTTGGAAGAAATATTTAGAAAATTCGCCATTTTTATTGCTTCTTTAAGCCTTAGCTCCATTTTCATCACAGATAGAAAAAAAATCTGGAAACCAAAAGTGATCAATTTTTAACCCTCTTCAACTTTTGTTCAAAACATTTTTTCGTATTTTCAAATTTTGGAGAATTATTTAGAAAACTCTTTAATTTTTTTACTTCCTCAAGCCATATCTCCGTTTTCATCACACATAGAAAAAAAATTTTGGAACAAAAAATGGTCAATTTTCAACCCCTTTCAATTTTTGTTCGAAACATTTTTTCGTATTTCAAAATTTTGGAGAATTATTTAGAAAACTCTTTATTTTTTTGCTTCTTCAAGCCATAGCTCCTATTTCATCAAGGTGAGGAAAAAAATCATGGAACAAAAAATGATCGATTTTCAACCCTCTTCAACTTTTGTTTTGAACATTTTTTCGTATTTTCAAAATTCGGAGAATTTAATAGAAAAATCTTAATTTTTTTGCTTCTTTAAGCCATAGCTCCTTTTTCATCAAGGATAGGAAAAAAATCATGGAATAAAAAGTGATCGATTTTCAACCCTCTTCAACTTTTGTTTAAAATATTTTTTCGTATTTTCAAATTTTGGAATAAATATTTAGAAAATTCGCCATTTTTATTGCTTCTTTAAGCCTTAGCTCCATTTTCATCACAGATAGAAAAAAAATCTGGGAACCAAAAGTGATCAATTTTCAACCCTCTTCAACTTTTGTTCGAAACATTTTTTCGTATTTTCAAATTTTGTTGAATTATTCAGAAAACTCTTTATTTTTTCGCTTCTTCAAGCCATAGCTCTTTTTTCATCATGGATAGAAAAAAAATCTTGAGACAAAAATGATCGATTTTTAACCCTCTTCAACTTTTGTTTGAAGAATTTTTTGGTATTTTCAAACTTTGTTGAATTATTCAGAAAACTCTTTATTTTTTCGCTTCTTCAAGCCATAGCTCCTATTTCATCACAGATAGGGAAAAAATCGTGGAACAAAAAATGATCGATTTTTGACCTTTTCAACTTTTGAGACAAAAAATGATCAATTCTCAACCCTCTTCAACTTTTATTCGAAACATTTTTTCGTATTTTCAAATTTTGGAGAATAAATTTTTAAAAAACTCTTGAAATTGATTCCAATCAGCATCTGATTAGTGATTACTTACAATTCAACTCAAGTTCGACTTCCAATTTTCAATTCATATTCAATCTTTTCAATGTTTTCAATTGATGAATACAAATATATCGAAATTTTTTCAACCAATGTCTACTCTTCATCACATTAACAGTGCACTGATGTAATTTGACTCCGTCTTTCACCTTCGCCTCTTTGTAAAATATGGCATTTGCCTTCTTTATTCCCATCACATTACTCTTGGTCTGTTGAGATTTTTTTACATAAAAGGAGGAAGGGGTGATGAAATTACATCAATTTTCATGGACCAATATTCCAATTTTTTGAGGCAATTCTTAATTCAAAAAAATTCCCAGCACAAAAATTTAATAATTTTCCATTTCGTATCAATAGAAAGGGGAAGAGCCTGCACGAATCAAACCAATTGGTCGTCGCAAATGCCCATATAGATAATCCAACGGAATACGATCCTCTCTTTAAAAAAAAAAATCTAGACAAAAATTCGCAACGAATTAGCACACATGCAAATGAACCACGCCATGCCAAGACTAATCGAGGTCATTAAAAAAAGCGTTGCTCAATTTAAAAAATATTTTTACACGAGTGAAAGAGAAAAAAAAACTACGAAGAGGAAAAAAACCTCTCATGTACAACATTGTGTAAAGAGAAGATGACCAAGACTATGTATAAAGTTTGTAGGCGTTTAACATTTCTCCGCAGAGAAGACTAATTAAGGCTTGAAGCGGCGCTGGTTATCTCATCTGGCATCAAATTTTACTCTTCAATTTTTTTTAGCTTCAGATAAGTGGAAATTATAGTAGATATTAAAATTATCGAATCGGTATTCGTGTGACGATCGAGAAAATATATATTAATGGATTAATGTTAATAAACGATATGAGATGAAAAATAATACCGCCTGCGAAGTACGAGTGGCTCCTCTTGAGACGAGAAATTTTTATGGGCACAGAAACACGTCGCACAAAGACGACATAAATTAATACAATGATGTAGAAAAAAAAAAGCACGCAAACACAATTTAGATCGGCCGAATCGATCGAACGTATTGAAACAGAAAAATAATCGAACACGTCGAAGAACAGTTCATTTTCAGATTGTGAGCAGCAGAGTGAAAAAACCTACCTCAACAAAAATACTCAAAATGCGATCACACAAAAGGCAGCGATTTTCACCATAACAAAATATTCGATATCACAACATTCGCGTCCGCAAAAAAACACCTTTGAATCGTTCGCTTCGCAACTTTAGGCGAATAGTTTACGCGGTTCAACGAATGTTTAAGGACGATACGAGAATCTCTGTCGCGCGCGCCCAAGCCGGCCCGAGAGCGAAAAAGGGGGTGAAATCGGACGCGAGCGGGCCCCGAGAGGAGGCAGAGACGAGGGCCAAGGAGGTAACAATCATTCGTCGAAGAAGCGCCCAGAGAAAAACGGTAATTTTTGAAAACTTTTCTGCCTGTGCAAACGTTCGCGCGGCGCGTTCGTCGCGTATAGAAAAAAAAAGGGGTCCGGGCAGGGTCGGTGCAACGGGCTATTTTAAAACTCTGACGACGGTGGCCCAAAGTATTAACGGTATGATCTGCGCTACGCCAAAAGCCATCGCCATTTATTTTTAGAGCGTTTCGTAAAACGAAACGCGATGCTATGCGTCACCTCATTTATAGCGATAGAAGAGAAGAAATGGAATTTAAAAATAACGTTTCAAGTAGGAGGAAAGGGTGCGAGGGCGGAATCATCGCGTTTTCCACTCTACCTCGACACGACGATTAACAAGTCATAATACACGCTTACGCCGCCACCGCCGTCCAAAGGATACCCAAAAAAAATATGATACCTAGCCTTGAAAATTTTCTTTCTGGGTCTTTCCACTCTCATTTCCTCGTTTTCACACTTCCCAGCACGAAACCGGTTCCTCGATGCAGCTTCCCTAACTCCTTCAATTTTCAAAAAAAATGTTAACTCGAAATGCAAATTTTCCCTCATCTAGATCACACTCTACTTGGTATTCGAGATAGAGTGACACGATACAGCAACGTAGCTATATTAATGAAAACACATTCGTATTTTTCAAGCTAAATTTGTCTCAGTTATTTTTCAATGTCTGTAAATAACTTTGTTATTACTCGTTCTACTGTGTTTCTTCGTATACACGCGGCGATGTTATGACATAACGCGATCATCATCGTCGTCCGACCATATAAATTTTCATCTCGCGTTCGTTCACATTTCAGACGAAAAATTACAAAAATTCACCCAGTTACATGAGTTTTTTTTTTTCAACATTCGCGAATTGACCGGATGTTCTAGAATAAATTCGGATTAAAACGTAAAAAAAAAACTACAAATATGTCGAGGAAAGGAGCTCGAGAGGGAGATTAAAATCTATAACAAATGGTCTGAGAAATCTCCACGTTTCGAAATGACAACCAACTTGTCGTGTCATTTTGAAGAAAAAACATGGTCGATATTTCCTCCACATGTTTATGTAGGATTTTTCCATTTCTCGAATTTCCACCTCCGCTCCGTATGCATCGAACAATTCCCAGTAAAAATGGGTTCTCATTGGTCGCATGTTATGTGTACGAATACTTATTTTTAAACGTAACTTATTATTTGTAAACAGCCTCCGCTAAATGCTTATCTTATGCGGTCATTTTGGGAATAGGTGCGATAAAAGTTGCATGCCTGATAGCGTAAAATTATAAATTGAAAAGTATTCGATGAATAGAGTAACTGGTCGAGGGAAATAGGAGAAAAGAGGGGATTAAAATCAAAAATATAGGGCAATATCAAATTTCACATCAATACGTAGAAATTGGGTCAATATTCTAAACGGCAGTACCTGTAATAAAAGGTGTCCTGGAAAAAACACAAATATCAGGAAGAAATAATATGGGTGAAGGAATACCCCAAAATGGAAAATTCATCTCCAGAACGTAAATCAAAATATCAAAGAATCTCGTAAAATCAAATTTCACAAAAAACAAGTCAAAATGCGCAGAAATGTGATTTTTTCCTTCGATCACATGGTTAGGCAATTTATTCGAAACCATCGAAATAATTGCCCAGCGATATACTAAAAGGAATTTTTGACGAACACTTTTTTTTGCGAATTTTTGACTTGAATGATTCGACCGATCGAACAAGTTCAAAATGGGATTCCTTGAATGACCTGCGGAGGACTTCGATTTTTAGGGTTTGGATAGAATGAACGAAGAAGTTCATTTTTCTTTGGAAATTGAGCTAGAAGCACAACCAACCTGTTGTGAAATTATTTTTCTTGAAATAAATTTAAGTTGCACAACCCGTTATCAAGTAGAAAATTTGTGGCTATTTAAGAGGTCAAACAAAGCTCAAGATGTGAAAAAGTAATGAATATGAAAGTGTGAGAACGTTGAAAGTATCCATAAAAATTATCGAAAATACATTAAAAATAATCATAAAATTATGAAAAATGTTGAAAATCTTGTAAATTTTTAGAAATTGTAAAAAAAAAAGATTAAAAACCTTGAAAATATGATGAAAATGGCC
This sequence comes from Pseudococcus longispinus, assembly GCA_900064475.1. Lineage (NCBI taxonomy): Eukaryota > Metazoa > Arthropoda > Insecta > Hemiptera > Pseudococcidae > Pseudococcus > Pseudococcus longispinus. The sequence goes on from FIZU01064768.1 coordinate 7,678, forward strand.
AAAAAATCATGGAAATCGTCGAAAATATTGTTGAAAGTGTCAAAATTTTCACAAAGATTAGTCAAAATATTCTGAAAACTGGGAAAAAAAATTCTTAAATGTTCATACAAAAAGGATCAAAAATCTCGTAAAAAATGTGAAAATATTTCAAAAAAATGTTCAAAAATGTTGTAAAAGTTATTGAAATACCATTAAAAACGTTGCAATATTCAAAAATGTTCATAAAAATCAGTGAAAATAACGCAAAAAAGGTAAAAAATCACGTAAATTTTGGAAAAAATTGAAAAATACTTATCAAGCAATTATTTTCATGCGATTTTTGACGGATTTAAGGATTTTTATGAACGTTTTTACAATCTTTTTAGCGATTTTTGTGAAAAATTTAGCAATTTTCATGATTTTTTTTTTTTTTGTTTTCTTCATACCTATTTTTAATGATTTTAAATGAAAATTTCATCAACTTTTACGAAATTCTCGACGATTTTCATGATGTTGGGACCATTTCAACATATTTTTGCTGAGTTTTTTCAACTTTTCTTTATCATTTTTTTTGTATTTTAAATCATTTTTTTGAAAAGTTTACCAATTTTTGGAGATTTTTGACAGTTTTTTTGACTTGTTGACCATTTTTTAGATTTTTACAAATTTTTATGACAATTTCAAGAATTTTAACGATATTTTCGACAATTTTTTTGCCATTTTTACCATTTTTCTGACGATTTTACAATTTTTTTACTACCTTGGATGAAAATTTCGACAATCAATAAAATTTTCTTCCTTTTGCATGACTTTTTGATACTTTTTACCATATTTTAAATAATTTTCGTGAAAATTTCAATAATTTATATGAAATTTACGACAATTTTCATGATTTTTGAAACGTTTTTACAATATTTTTACTGATTTTTGTCAACATTTCACAATTTGAACAGCAGTTTTGACGATTTTCATGATTTTGTGACAATTTCTCAAATATTTTCATCCGTTTTTATGACAATTTCAATTACTTTTACTACCTTTTCAACAATTTACATGATTTTTTGACCGATTTAATCAATCATAAAATTATTTTGGAAATTTTAATAATTTCTACAATATTTGAATCACTTTTACAATCTGAAATTTTCCAAGTCCAAAAAGTCATTTACAGTAACAAAGTTCAACACAAAAACTTTTTTGTCTCCCCCCCCCTCCCCCCATAAAATATATCCATGCCAAAAACTGTCCAATGTTCACTATAAAGGGGGCATAGAGGCATTTATTATACCCCCCTTCCCTCTACCCTTGCTTTCTACAAAATTTATCTATCAGATACCGACAATACAATTGAGATCGTTGAGTCTATTGTTGGGTGGGAGGGGGGGATACGAAGTACATCAGTTAGAGAAAGGCGTTTTATACCGTGCATTTCAAGTACTAGACATGAAATGCTTTATGAAACACAGATAAAATTATACAGAAACATGCAGAAACGTGATTATCCCCTTCACTTACACGGCTAGGCAATTTAGCTGACACCATAGAGAGTATTTCCTAGTGATGTCCTGAAGGGAATTTGATTTTAGGGTAAAAATATTAAATTTTCGATGCTTTGCTAAAAATAAAAGGGGTACTAGCTTCATTTGCTATTGCTTAATTGCATAAATTAACTGGCTATGTAGCATACTGAATCTCTAAGGTATAGTTACGTAAATTCACAACTTCAAAAATAAAGCAGTAGAAATTCCAATTCTGAATTTCATTCAAAAGAAAACATTCTGAAGCTCCATTAAGTTTAGAAATACGTAGAAATAAGTCGTGGATTGGATCGCACCCCAATACGATAATTTATCTAGCATTAAAAAATTTGACTACTTACATGAGTTTCTCTGCAAGTGCTGGATTTGAAACCTGGAATTCATCTTGGATAAGTTGATACCAACGCCGAATTCAAATTGGAGAATCTGAAGCAACATTTCCAATATCTTCAAATATACTGATTACTTCTTTCGAAGATTTTGACAACAGAAACTGAGCATCAGGACAAGGATCACTTTTGAAGGAAGAATTGCACATCGATGAGGAATATTTTCCAAGGAATCTGCAACATTTACACCAATAGATTAATTCTTCGATTTAGGAACAAGCAATACATTTTCATTGTTTAATAACAAAAATTTCAATTTTTCGAAAAAAAAAATTGTGAAGACACATTTTTTAAATCATATTTTTTTCATTACAATACTCCTCCATCATTTTCAAAACGATACCCCTCCTTAAAAATATTTTCATCGGACGGGAGGTACACCGCGAAGTCATCCCTAACACCTCACAGTTCCCAGTCCTCTCTTTCCCTGGTCGAAATTTGGCTACTTGTGCTGGACACTAATTTACAATATAATTTAACTAGTATCAGCTCGTGTGGTTTGAACGTTAATACCTTTTTTCCAGGCCCAACCTGACGAGCCTTACGACGAACTTAAAGATTTACGCGAACAATACAAAGCTTTAAAAAGCGATAACGAGTACTTAAAACAGGAAAGTAACGATTTGATGAAACGTGCTCAAGACTTGCAGCAACGTTTAGAAGCACTGGAACGATTGAACGAAGAAACAGCTCGCGTAAATCGGAGAAACAACGTCGTTATTTACGGTGTCCCGAATAATGCTCTGGCTCCGGGCGATAGAGCAGCCGATCTCGTGAAGAAAATCGGCGACGCTATTAATTTCCCTATTACTGATAAAGATATCATCGATTGTTACCGATTACAAGTGAACGAACGTGCGAGTCGGCATGGAGATCCGATGCTCATCAAATTCGCCAGTCCGGATATCAAAGATTTATTCATGAAGAAGCTAAAAATGCAAGATGTGACTGCTGCCATTTTCGGTGGTGATCGTATGGTGAAAATCTTCGTCAATGAGCATCTCACTAAAACAGCTTCGATGATATTCCGCGAAGCTTTGGGTTTGAAACATTATGGATATCCTTTCGTATGGACTAAGAATGGTTACGTTTATGTGAAAAAAGGCGGCCAAGATCAGCCAGCTGTAAGAGTAGAGACGCTCGAACAAGTATCTAAATTATTAGATGCTGCTAGGAAACCACCTTCTACAACGACGACAACTACAACGACAACTGCTCCTTCGACAGAAGTATCGCAAAATGCTGAAACTGTCGAACCTGCCACCGAACAAGCTGCTGAAGCTGCAACGGAACAAGCTGCTGAAGCTGCAACGGAACAAGCTGCTGAAGCTGCAACGGAACAAGCATCAGAAGCTGCCACCGAACAAGCTGCTGAAGCTGCAACGGAACAAGCTGCTGAAGCTGCAACGGAACAAGCTGCTGAAGCTGCAACGGAACAAGCATCAGAAGCTGCAACGGAACAAGCATCAGAAGCTGCAACGGAACAAACATCAGAAGCTGCAACGGAACAAGCGTCAGAATCCGTAACAGAACAAGCACCAGAATTGACGACAGAACAAGCTTCAGATTCGACGGTAGAACAAACTTCAGAATCTGCAACCGAGCAAGCATCCGAATCTGCCACTGAAGCAGCCACCGAATCGACTTCAGAAGTAGCTACCGAAGATCCAACGACACTGGCTCCAGAACCAGAAACAACAGTCCCAGCTGAAGCTTGATCTCTGATCAGAAATCAATTACCATTAGTCATTAAGTTGTTAACATCGCGTTTAGAATATTTTCGGGTGAAGGGTTGAACCATTTGGGCAAAATAAGTCACAAGAGGGAGTCCTCATTTATCCTACATTCCTATCCACGCGTTTTCGGAATTTCTGTACCTTTTCAGGGATGTTAATTTAATTGCAGAATTCTAAAGTGGAAAAAATATTTCTTTCAGGATAAAACAACAGGTGACGCACAGGATGAAATAGAACATCAACGAGCACTAAACAAACAACTCGAGGAGGAAAAATACCGCCTCGAACGGGACAACGTATTGCTTGAGAATCGACTTAAAGTACTCACACAACGTTTATCGGCCATGGAAGCGAATAGGGAAGAAATCGAGCGAACTAATCGATTGAATAACGTCGTCGTGCACGGAATCCCTATACGAGCCAAGAACTCACCCGAACCACCTACCGAAATCATGAGATTAATAGAAACTGGCTTCAACGTGAACTTAGAAGGAAAGATAAACACATGTTACAGACTCAGACCAGGACCACGACAAGAGCAAATCGGTGTAGCCATCCTTTTGAAATTTATTCACCCTGTATTCAAATCAGAATTCTTAAACCATGTTAGAAATAATCCCAGAACAATGCTTGACTTCGGTGGTACCTCGAGACATCCTGTAACAGCCTCCGAACATTTGACACCTCATAGGGCTATTTTACTCAGAGAAGCTTCGGCTTTCAGTCGAAAAGGAAGATTACAAGTGTGGGTTCTGAATGGACGTTTGTACGTTCGCAAAACCAACGATTCGGTTGGATTTGAACCTCAGAGTGTCCAGGAAATTCGTGATTTGGCTAATCAAGATAGTCCTAATCCTCCTACGACGACCAAATTGCCTATTCAAGAATCTCAAGCAGAGCAATTCAATAACTACGCGTAATTTTAGAATTTTCTATCCTTCTTGGCTCCTTTATCCCCCCTACTTATCAATTCCCAGACGGAACGATGAATCTAGGTCGTACCTATGCATTAATTTATCGGGGTTTCAGGCTTTACTAACATTTTAACAGTGCAGGGGTTTCCTATTTTGAGAGATCTGCTGGTATATGGACTCGCAACCAACTCTCTCCGTATTTGAGTCGTCTAGAGGGGAATTTTTTTCGAATTTTAAATTTTAATTGGCTCTTCATAATGATCTTTTGAATTTTTCTGAATCTTCAGGATGAAATATCTGAATTCATTTGACGATTTTCTTGGATACTTGAAGATTCAAAAAAATCAATAATATCAATATTATTTTACTTAATATTTTTAACTATTCAACAAAAAAAATGTTCAAACATGATTCGAAAAACTTTAAAAATCTTTAATCGAAAAAATTCAACTTGAAAAAGTTGCTGTCTAACCCTAGCAACACATTCTTTTTATGAACAACACAATCACAACCATTAAGAAACTCATTTTAAGATCCCTTCTGCAACTGCTCGATCGATCATCGATCACGTACAACTTCTTTCATCAGATCGAAGACATTACACTTCCCTAGACATAGCTAACCTTAACCAGAAGACTGCATTTTCGGCAGCTAAAGCTTGTATAATGAATGTTTTCAGGACGACGATATTTGGAATGACGTTGAAAAATTAAAAAAACATTGCAAACATTTGCACCACTCGAATCGAGACATCGAAATACTAAATTCCGGCACTCGAACGAAAATCGAACGGATGGAAAAACGGATGAATTTCGTGTCGTATCTGCAAGACGACACGATACGTACAGAAAGACGTTGCAACGTAATCTTACGCAACGTACCACCCCCCAGACCCGGGGAAACCGAAGATACCGCCAGTCTGGTGGAAAAATTCGAGAAAACCTTCGACTATCGTTTACAACCGATCGTTTTCTCTTGCTATAGAATGAACAATAAACGAAAACAATACCTCAGCACGACCGTCATAATGAGATTCATCAATTACGAATCCAAGATTGCGTTTTACGAGCAATGCGGACAAAGACGTTATAGCGATTCGGCTTTCGGTGGCAATGGTTGGAAAGTGATCAAAGTTAATCATCATTTGTCTCCCAGATCTGCTAACATCTTAGCATTGTCCAATAACATGAGGGAAGTCGGATTTAAATTCGTTTATGACGAAGAAAACGATATATTTATCAAACGCAACGAGACCGATACCCCTATCAGGATCATTTCACCTCGTCATTTAATTAACCTGTATAAATATTATAATGGCACAAAAGTGCTACAAGAATTCCAATATCAACAAACTTGGCATAGGCGGTTCATCTCTGACTAACAAAACCCATTTCATAATTTCCCAGGTGGGTTTTCCTAATGGTCGGCGTTGGTGTATTTGATGAGTGATTTTAGTAGAGTTTCCTTCCAATTTATCCTGAGAGCTGTGAGAAAACTAAATTTTTCAACAAAAATGGCAGAGGAGGATTTCATGCATGATTTTAGTCTAGTGGCAGACAATATAACAAATGCTACTTCCTCTAGGAATTTTCAAACCTCAATAACTCCTCGAAAATGCAGGATAGGCAAAATTTGCAAACAACGTTACAGTATGTTCTGTAATCTAAAATATTAGTTACATGGAAATTTCACCCCAGTGCTAAATTTAGTGAGCTACAGCTCTTGGAAATATTCAAAATTTAATAACTCCTTAAATATTTGAGATAGGCAAATTTTGTACATAGGTAATTTCATAGAATTTTTAATAATGAATAAGATAAGTTATTTACAAATTTTGCCTAGCTAGCATATTTAAGGAGTTATTGAGCTTTAAATGCTCCTACAGGCAAATATTGCAGTAATGCAAAATTTATGCATGACTGAGTGCTTTCTAGGGGTGTTAGCATCAAAATTATGGGAGATAGGTAAAGTTTGAAGATAACCTTTTTTATAGTCCTTGTCTAGATCTACAATTTTTATTCTGTGCAAATTTTGCCTATCTAGCTTATTGAAGGTGTTATAGGACTTCGCACATTCAAAAATCTGTTGTACTTGTACTGTTCAACTCCATACCACTTTCAAAGCGCATTTCCATCAAAATTATGGGAGATAGGTATAATTTGAAAATAATCTTTTTTATAGTCCTTGTTCAGACCTACAATTTTTATTCTTTGCAAATTTTGCCTATCTGGCTTATTGAAGGCGCTATAGGACTTGAAACATTAGCAAAGTCTGCGGCACTGGTTCTGTTCAACTCAATACTACTTTCAAAGCGCATTTCTATCAAAATTATGAGAGATGAGTAAAATTTGATAATGACCTTTTTTATAGTCCTCGTCTAGATCTACTATTTTTATTCTCTGCAAATTTTGCCTATCGAGCTTATTAAAGGCGCTATAGGGCTTAAAACATTAAAAAAGTCTGCAACACTTGCTCTGTTCAACTCCAGACTACTTTCAAGGCTCATTTGCATCAAAATTATGGCAGATAGATAAAATTTGAAAATAACCTTTTTTATAGTCCTTGTCCAGATCTACAATTTTTATTCTCTACAAATTTTGCCTATCTAGATTATTGAAGGAGTTACACGCCTTAAAATATTTCCAAACTTCATAGAATTTCACCCATTCAACACAATTGGGTAAAATTACCAGCTCACAGTCTACACCTGTTTTCATCCATTTTCTCCAACCCCCTCAATCCTTCATGCCACAAATACTGCGATAATATCATGTACTAATCTACTGCAAATAACCTTGGTGTTTAGTAATCACTTGAGTCATGGGTGTATATATTTTTCAGGCAAACTCTACTGATACAGAAATACCATATTTACGTGAACAAGTCGAGTTCTTCCGTAGAGAGAACTCGAGACTGAGAAAAAACATAATCACTTATAGAAATCGGATAGTACAATTAGATAAAGTCATTAACAACATTAGAGACGACCAACAGGAAGAATCACGAGTAAAACGCGAAAACGACGTCGTCATGCACGGTATCCCCTTCAACGGTACAATAGAACCGCCAACCCAATTTCTGGAAGTCCTATCGAAAGCTTTCGAATATCCATTAACGCACACCAATGTTTACTCGATATCTAGACTACGTTCAAGAGACATGAGCAATATGCCCGTGTTGCTTAAATTTTACGAATACGACGAAAAAGATAAATTTTTACAACACGCTGAGCAGAAACCAATTTTCGCTAGCCAGTTTGGCGGACCCAGATGGAAGAAGATTTTCGTCAACGAGCATTTGACCAAAAAGGCAGCAGATTTGTTCCGTTTGTGTTTAAAACTACGAGATACCGGGTTGGCCAAGGTTTGGACGAAGAGAGGACGGGTGTACTTGAAACGAAGAGCTTTGGGAGCCAAATCTATGGAGATATTCGACAAATCACAAATCGACATGGTTAAAAAAGTCACCGGAAGTATTGAACGTAGCAAGGAACTCGATCATATTAGAGAGAGTTATAAAACTAATAATCCAGCTATTTAATATAAATTTCTTTCCACGAAATGCATCGTTCGTATTAAATCCCTATCCCCAAACCTAACCTAACCCTGCAAAAATAACTTGTGATGAGAGTCATGTAACCATTAGCGTCTGTCTCTGTCTAGTTGCCTCTCTACAAACGTCTGTATTTTATACCTGATACTTTGACCGTTTGCTTTTTTTTCTGTTCATCATGTTCACAGGACGAATACGACTTTCATGAACCTGACGAAGCGAACCCACCTCCCGAAGAGATATTCAACGTTGATAAATTTTTCTCGTTCGAAGTACCCATTTTAGACGCCGAAGATGACCAGGAAATCGTCCAGAGACGTTTGAACAACGTTATTCTGTACGGTATCCCTGAAGATCCCAGTCACTCTGAGAATATGCAAAGTTTAGTGCAAAGATTAGAAAGAGGATTCAACGTATCGTTGGTCAACGACGTATACGCTTGTTACCGATTACCCGTCAGAGAACCATTGCCTTCTGGTATACCCCTTCTCGTTAAATTCTTCGACAATAGCCACAAAGTGAACTTTATCCAAAGAGTGAAAAAAGTCCGAGCTACGGCTGCCGAATTCGGAGGGTCTGCTGATGTCAGAGTCTACGCCAATGAACATTTGTCCAAATATATGTCTTCGATTTATCGCGAAGCATTACGACTCAGACAACCGGCCAAAGTACGATTCGTGTGGAGTAGAGATGGTTGCGTATTCGTCAGGCAGGATGTAGGTAGACCTCCGGTTCAAGTTAAAACCCTCAGACAACTTTACGAAGTTTTCAAAGTACCTCCTTCTCAATTCATGGTCAACTTGTTGAAAAACAATAAATTCCAAACGTATAAGCCTCATAGAACCAAGGAACCCGATTATTAAATTCGGAAAATTTTGAATCGCTATTTTTTTTCGACTCTTCACGAGCTCGATGAATTTCCAAATTTTTTTTGGTGCATTTTGCGAAGGTTTTCTTCCTTGGTTGCATCGTTCCGTCGGATATTTATTCTGCAATCCTCCCCAAATTTTTTGGTAATATTTTCGGCCAAATTTTGAAAAAAAAAATCCAAAATAACGTGCCCACCCTTCTCCCTTTTACCACATAAATGGTCCCTGAACGTATTAAAAATCAACACGAAGCCTTTCTACCCCCTTCACCCATTTCCCCTACGTAAAATTCGCATCAATCGATGCTGATTTGGTGTATTCCCTCCCTTCCTCCCTCCCTCGAGCCGTAATTTAATTGTAAACATTTTTTAGGTGAAATATTTTCTAAGTATTTTTATATAATTCATGTTTCTTGTTTTTATTCCATATCAAATAAAATAGCTGTAAATATTTATTCTGAATTTTTTTTCAAATGAAATATCTAAAAATATTGGCAATTTTTGAAGGAAAATTAAACGAACTTTCAAAAAAATCACCAAAAAAAAATTCGTTTCAAAAATCCACGACGAAAAAAATTAAAAATAATCGAAAAACATTAAGACACCTCAAATTACCAATCCGACCTTCAATTCACATCCAATAAGCTGATAGAAAAAATTCCCACCGAATGAAATTTTCGATTAAAAATTTAATCCTCTCAAAACACACACTCTTGCTACAAAAACCCACTCAGCTCGTCATATTCATCCCTTTCCCCGCTCTTTTCAACCCTTTCCAGCAATACCACTCAACACGATACTTTATCACTAGCTGTGGAACGTCTACGTGCCATCGAGGAGTATGCAAAATACGCCAATTTATCTTCACCATCGTGAAACAACGCCTCTGCTGAGGCAAAATGGAGGCGCGAGTGTTTTTCAAACGTTTCATTGTGTCGCATGTAAAAAAAAAAGGAGTGAAAAAAAAGAAGACAAACATCACACGAAACGTAATTAATTACCTTTGCGAAAAGTTTTCAACGACAATCCTGGCGCATCTTTGGATTTTATAAACACGCTAAAGGATATCGTATTACGTCAAATTAGCTCCAACACTCGACGGAGTAACCCGATGCTACTTCCTCATCGTTGCTATGGCAACTTTAAGGTGGAATTTTGGCTTTTATGGATTCGATATTGTGATGAGCAGACGAAAGGGAGTGAGGGGAAGAGATGAAAGTTTCGGAAAAATGATGGTGTAGAAGGTATGTAGATTAAATACACCATTAGAGAAGGTGGCTGTATTTTTAGGTTTAGTCACGAATGGCTGAGTGCCTTAGTATATGAAGGTAGGCAAATTGCTAACGTGATGAGTAGTTTTGTTTGCATTCTTCTGACTTGAAGGATGTTTTTTCGATGTGAAATTATGTGAATTGTTGAAAATTCAAATATGCAATTTACCATACATTATTTTGGAAAATGAAACATGGGAAAAGAGGAAATGAACAGAAAAATATATTTCAATGAAAAATGTTTCGTTTACAAAAACAAATTTATAAGAATTCGAACATTTTATCTTAATTATTCCGTTGATTTTATCATGAATTCATCAAAAAAATTTCATTTTGAAGAAAAATTATTGCATTCCATCTCTATTCCACTTTGAAAAATGCTTGGAGTATTTTAAATATCAGAGAAAGAAACTTTCAGGTATTTAGAAAATCTTTTCATGAAAAAATTCCTTGAATTTTCAGATCTTTTTTCAGTTTTAATAAGAAAAAAAAGCAATTTAAAATGATAACATAGAATGTGGAAGTCATTGATATATATTTTTTCTTATTTCAACTAATTGCAGTGTTTTTAGGTTCGTTGTTCAAATTTAGAGATTTTTGAACAAAATTGTAACTACAAAAAATGTTTAAAATTTCAAGTTTTTTTTACAGAAAAATTAGCAACGGTATCTATGAAAAAATTAATACAATATTTTGATGTAGGTACGAATATATTAAAATAATTAAATTTTTGAAGATATTTTGAACTAACGTCAAACAATGAATTTCATTTTCTCAGAAATTCAATCTTCTAATTTCCACAAAAAAATCAAATCGAAGACCAGATGAGAAAATTTTTGTACGCTATTTTTTTTTTTTTTTTTTTTGAAAAAAAAAAAAAACTTGCAAAAT
>FIZU01064770.1:0-13192 GCA_900064475.1 Pseudococcus longispinus
CATATATGTTTGTATAAAGCACGCATACATGCGCATATATGATCATATATGATCAGTCCTGAAAATTGTCTCTATTGGATCATATTTGATCATACTTAATCATTTATGACATGAATATGATCATATTATATAATATATGATCAAGTATTATCCGATAGAGACAATTTTCAGGACTGATCATATATGATCATATATGCACATGTATGCGTGCTTTATACAAACATATATGCACATATATGATTCTATTCTCTCATGTATGATTATTGAAAAATTCCATATCTGAACATATATGATCAGAAATAAAAATTTTTCCCTGGGTATGCTTTCAAGATATTAAATGACTAATGAACAATAACCAAAATAATTTTCTTCATCAATTTTTCGTCATATTGTATTATTGTATTCGATTGTTCAAAAATGTAGACGTGTTTTAATTTTTAAAACTCGATTATTGATACTCATATTTCTCAATATGTGCATATATGTACATTATTGAATTGAGAATCATGACAAAAAAAAACATACGAAAAGAATCTTTTGACCATATTTGACCATATCCAATCAAAACCTTGCATCAAATGAAAAGCAATCCTACCAGCGCCACGATTTCTAAATACATTACACAAACGCACAAGTCACATTGAAAAATTATTATTTTTCATTTTATTAGAATGTATTCAAAAAATTTACTTGGCCTAAAAATAGTATTTCAACTTCAATTTTCAATTAAAATTAATAAATAACACGACTTCGTTACTTTTTCCAAAGAAAATACCAATTTCATTCATTTTTTCAGCTAATTTCTGTTTTTTAATTATAAATTATTGCAACACACACTCAAACAGGTTAAATTTTATCAAAACTTTGATAACAGAAAAAATTTGTAAAAAAATTGAAAAACTCATCCAAAACACATAAATTTTACTTCAAATCGAAAAAAAAATGTTCAACAGTCTGAAGGGAAAATTTCAACAAGTACAAGATGGAATTTCTGCCAGGTACGTTTAGTAAACCATATTTGTAGAACTAAGTTTTGAAATCAACTATTCCTTCTGTATACACATCCAATTAAATTAATATTTGTCAATAAAATATTCTAGCATCCGAGGTTTAAAAATAAAAGATGAAAAGTCCAACACGTCATCGGCTCCAGAAGTGAATTACTACGCCGGGGCAGACATAGTACTTCAAAATGAAGAAACATGGAAAGAAATAAGATCTCAGTCGGAGAAAAATATTCAGAAAGCTGAGGTAATACATCTTCATTTCAATGTACAATATTTTACGTAATATTGACCATCTTATTCAGCTTGTAGATAAAAAAGTCCTGGAAATCAACTCAAAAATAAAAAACCAACTGCAGTGCATTCAAGAAATGAATAATTTTTTTTCAACTCTACCAGAATTTATCAAAAAAACCGAAACTATATCGAACGATTTAGGTAAGTTAATTATTTGAAAGGGTACATGTAAAGCTAATATTTACCAGAAAAATTCATCATCTTCTGGATTCCTTGACAGAGAGTCTTCAAAAATATATCGTCGAAGTGGAAGATTTTTTGGTCGTATTTGAAGATATCGTGGAAATCGAAGAGATGAAACAGAATGAGATCGAAGAGCGGTTTAAATTTGCTAGTTACATAGATCGAAAATCTACAGAAACAGATTTTTTGAAAAGTAAAATGATGAAAAAATATATTTCAATAACGGAAACATAGATTTATTACTAGGATCTAATACTAATATATTATTTTACAGATGGATTAGCAGACCAATATAGCGAAAAACTCCAAGCAAAAGAGAAAAAACTTCAAAGTACGATGAAAGAGAGACAAGAATTATTCAACATGGCATTCCAACAAGATATGCAGTTGTACAAAGAATCAGGCATTGTTCCAAAAATTCCATCCACTAGAGGTAAATCACCAAACTCATTTTTCAATAAATTGAAAAAAATTCCATCATTAATAATTGAATCTTTTTACTATTACCTATAGTAAAAGAAAATACTAAAACAGTATCTCTGGAAGATGTTGTTATTGAAGATGATTTGGGCAGTTTAGATGATTTCGTGAATAGCTGAAGATTTGAAAATAACGCCAATGTAATTTTTAACGAATGTAAGTCGGTGATTGTTTAAGTAACTTTTATTGTATCTGTGATACTTATCGTTTAATCTATTTTGCAATCAAAAACTTAATGATCTGTGATAAAGAAGATCCTCGAATCCTCGTGTTGAAGCAATCGGAAGTAATAATGTTTTATTGAAATTATGTTCATTTTCGTAATTCATGCGAATAAAGTGTACCATTGTTATTAAACCGATGCAAAAAGTAAGAGTGTTCTGAGCACAAATTTGGTATTGTGAATTTATTATTTGAACTGAGAATGTATCACGTTGGTTTTTATTCATAAATGCATTCGATGCATCTTAAGAACTAAATTAAAATGTAAACACCGAAAGAAATTACTGCACCGGAAACATTGCGGTTCGTAGGTCATCACTCATCAGTGATCAATGAAGATGTATTTATTTTCACATCGAAATAACGAACGCGGTTTAATGGTGATGTACACTTTACACGCGAGTATTATGAAAAATAACATTGTACAATTCGGTAAAGAAGTACGTGAATTATAAACTCATGCGATTTGGCTGGTGTTGTCATCATTACTCTCGTTTATAATCACACACCTCGTCTACCTTTTTATATTAAACCTTACATACGAACAATTGCTATCGACAATCCACAAGTTTAATGAATCATATGTACGTCCATAATACTTTACTATGCTCGTTTAATTTTTCAATCATCATTTTGATAATTTATAAGTGTAAATGTATTTATAAAACTTACCGTAAGTTTAATTCTCCCCAATGGTGTTCTCCGGTTTGGATTTAGTAATGGAAAATAAATGTTCGAATTCCTTTTCTAACAGTTCATCACGTCTGTAGACTGTACTCACAGACTTCTTTTCAAATAATACAATAGAAATAGACATACTAATTACTCAGTTTTAATTAATTTCACGGAAAACGCGAAAAAACCGACCAATTCAACAGGAAACAACTATAACAACCACAAATTTATCCTACGGGTCCACCATTTTAATTGTGAAATGGGAATGAACTACAAATTCAAATTTCAATTTTCAACTGGAAAATTTGAGCGAAAATCAGTGTTGCCGTCTATGACGAGGAAAAGTGCAAGTGCATTATTGAAGGAAATTCGATTTTTCATTTTTTTAAACAATTTTATTGATTATGGGCCTATGGCGTTTTTGAAATTTTTATTTTGATATTTCCATTTGTAACCGTTTTTCAAATTGACGTCAATTAGACAATTCATTTTTTTTCAACTAATTTTTGTCATCAAGAAGGTGAGTTGATTATGATAAAGAATAATACAGAACTGACCATATTGTGAGTTGTGACCAATCACCTCTCGTCTGTTCTGAATTTCGAATATTTTTAATTTTACGTTTTTACCAATTTACCAGTCACAACTTGGTCACAACAATCTCAAAATAGTAGCACTTTGACAGTTGATTTTTAATTTCAAATAAACCCTTCAATCAATTAATTACCGGCGTTTGTCCAAGATTTCACGATTGTATCTACGAGGTTTACAAATTCAGAGAGCGGAAACTGAATGAATTTTGGCTTAAGCTTTTAGCTTCTAAAAGAATTTATGAAACTTTTGGCTGTCTTTCAGAGTTTCAGGTAGGGCTGGTCAATAACAACAATAAAGTATAGCTAGTTTCAGCTTCAAAAAATCCTTAAAAACCGTAGATTTTCAATTGTTAGCCTTCAACTTTCAGCTGTAACAACCTAGCATCCGGTCCTTGAGAGCAGTGTTCAACAAATTCCTAATTTAAAACTAAAACTCAACTACGCAGCATCTAACGAAAAGTGAAATGAAAGCACTCTTATAAAATGTCAAGAATTATTTTGAGCATTTCCAATATACAATATAAACACGTACAAAGTAAAAAAAAATATATACATTCTATGGCAAAGAATATATCACAACAACTAGACTACACCTACAGCAAAAAATAAAAATTACAACAAAATTAAGGAGTATAATATCAGTAGGTAGCTCATTTCTTTGATTTGAAAACATACGCATAATGATCCAGCAGCTTTTCGTCATCTATCGTATCAAACGTACGACGAATATTCCAGAATAAAATGAAGAGAGAAAAAAGGAAAAGGAAAAAATAGAAAGAGAGAATCTAATCTTAAAACAAAATAACAAATATTGCGGATATAACTTAAATTAAAAGAATTAAAATTTAATTTGTAATTAAAAAGTAAAATGGCACATCTATTCACGGTACCAGTAGCATCGCTATTCAAGCATAAAAACTTACCTTCGTAAAATTTATGTAAAAGTATTAAATTACATAGGTACAAAAGAGGGATGGGGAAAAAAATTATACGACATCGATACACATACGATTACACAGTAAAACAATTTGGCAAAAATGATATTATGTACAATTAGAGAGCAAAGCGAATAAAAATTTAAAGGAGAAAAAACACATTAGATAAGAAAAGCCATATCAAAATAACATTAAAAAACTGATAAAGCTTTTTTCATCACATATCACAATAACAATACTTGTCAAAAAATCTTATCCGTGATATCAATGAAAATACTGAGATGTTAATTGTCATGGTAAATGTTGCTAGTTGCCGATAACCCTATATCAGATGATTGTCTAGATAGGTACTCCAAAAAAATACTCGATGTAAAGTGAAAATCAACAAAACACGATCAAGTTCAACGACCACCAAAATTTATCTATAACGAGGTAATAATCATAGTCCTATATTAATATCGAAACAAGTCAGCTTCGAGTCGAATCTCGCCTATCATTAAAAATATGATACCAGCATTAAACAAGTGTTCGATGGCGTTCGTTCGAATCAATTTTGTCTACACGTCCAATTTAATTATAGTAGGCCGTAAAACATCGATTAAAAATGACCAGAATTATACCAAAATTAAAGAACAGAAGTTACACATTTTTTTCATACATACGATCAAATTTTTACAGGATCAGGCAACCAGACAATAGCAATAGCAGAGGTGGCTGTTCCAACGTATCAATTTCATAAAAACACTTAATAATTAATGTTTTTATCGCACAACCACGTTAAATGCTTAGTACTATCGTTCATTTGAGAATTGGTAGCCAATAATGAGGCTTGAGATTGTTGTTGCGAAGGTGACGAAGACGACGGCAGGGTTTGGCCCCGCTTTAGCCATCCTCATTTTTTCATATCACCCACTCCTAGATCCTTTGGTTTGACGTCGGCTAACGATTGAGCTTGCTGCTGCGACGACGACACGTTCAGATTGTTATTCGGAGGATACATTTTATCTAATTGTTTTAATGACTCAGTCAGAAAGTTCTGCAGAAAAACAAAATAAAAACTCGAGTTAAAATGCCGCACGAGGAAAAATGCAGGTATGCAAAATAAACCATATCGTACTTGAACAGCGGTCAACGCAGCTACCAAAGCAGGACTACCAAAACCATGAGATATGAGCGAAAAGTGAGTCAAATGCCTTTGTATATTAGGTTCTAATTCTAGAGGAGGTCTGGTATTGCACAATGGAGATCTATCTTTATTCAACAATTGTACTAATTCCGATATAATAACTCTGTAAAAATGATAACAACATTGCGTTAGAAATATGTCTTTTGGAAATAGAAATGTAGGTAATTCATTTTCATAATTCTAGGCATGCTTACTTCGTCGAATGTATTTCTTCCTTCCGCCTATAAGAATTAGCCGGATCACTGGTATGCTGTCTGGTTAAATACTCGGCTACTTGACGAGCTGGAAATTCAGTTTCGCAAACGTATCCGAAATCTCTAGCTAAATGTATAGCTTCACCTACAAAACAAACCATTTAAGGTATAGGTAAGTACTGGGTAAGTATAGAACACTCTGAAGCAACATGTCAGATTGTTACTCCAAATCAAAAATACATAGTATAACCTTAATAGCCATACAACGCAACATACACGCACGAAAATCCAATAAATACTTTTGGTTTCGATTCAAGGCTAAAATCTATTTTACTAACTAATTACAAGGCAACCGGAGTCATTGTTATCGTGTACACACGACCAGCGTAGAAATATAAGCAGAGATGGAGAAATTACATCGAAAGAAAATAGCTGTACGGTGCTGTAAAGAGGCGAAACTGGACCTTAAACGCAACCGAGGTTAATATGTTTCAAATAATTCGTTTAGAATAAGGTAAACGCACGTACCATTGTCCTGTTACCTAGTTTCGCCCTAATTGACAGTAAAATAGATACTTGATAATACGCTACGCTGCTGCAGCCCGTTTTTCTATACCTAGAACTTCTTCCGCTATCGTCGAAGGTCAACTTTACCGTGTTCTTATTCGAATTTACAACAATTAAGAACAGGTCGTTTTCTAAAATCACCCCGAATAGCTTTTCCCAACTACTCAGACGTCTAGTAACCGCATAAAGTAAGCATGAAACGTCCAATATCTTGAAAAAAAAACTTCTCAATTCGTAGATGAGACTGAAATACTAAAAATGGCATCGTCAGCTCCCATTGCAACTTCGTTATAATCATTCAATGGGAAAGACTTGTACGTTTACACGTTGGCACCGACAATAAGAGCTACTGTTCTCGCAGTAAATCGACGATTCGAAACTCATATCGTTGGTATCAGGTAAGTACACCTTAATCAATCGCACACAGAATAGATACGAGGAAAAAACTAGTAACCGCACCTGTATCGATATGATTTTTGTGAAATCTCATCCGAACAATACGAGAGATCTCGAGCAAAACCTACGTACCAGCTGAACTCCGATGTAGTATAGCTCCTACACACTTCCAAGTTCGCAGCCATATTAATATTATCAATAGTAACTTATGAAAAAGGCGAACTCAATTTCAAAATTCATACGGAGAGAAATATTGTAGCTGGGTATACGCTGGTGATATGAGATTATTATTTATAGCGTATCGTTGGATTATTTATATAGTACGGAAGATCGTGGCTGGATTTAATTATGATCGAGCCGAGAAATAAATTGACCAAACCTGCTGCCGAGGTATCTCCGTACGTACGAATAAAACAATGCTGGTACCGCAGACGAAAAATGAAAGACTAAGAAAAGAAAATCTATTATCAATATTAATAAGGTGATAATAAAATAATGACGGGATGAATAATCTCTTTCGTATGGGTGATTACAAGTAGTAGGAGGTGTCGCCGGCAAACAATAGATTGTAGTGAAAAGAACGCCACAGATTCGCTGACTGTATTAACTTCTAGGTGTTTTCTTCTTCTCGGTAGTGCGTACTCGTATATTGAAGAGAAGAAAAAATTGTAAGCCAGTCGACACTACAGACACCGCAATCGCCGCCACCTCACAAACGACAACAAAGAATTAAAACCTAATCGCCGACGCTGTTCCATTGTATTTCTTTGATTTTTTTGTCGTAATAAACAAAGGCGAAACGTTGATACTGATTCGGAAAAATGGAAGCTTCGGCGCCAACGTCGAAGCCTAATAGACTTTATATAGCGTATCACGATTATGTATAGAGTATAACCCATTACTGCGGTACTGCGGTAGTCGTCCCAGCCGCGTCGCGTCGGTGTGCTCTTCCAGAGTACAATACCAGCGGCTCTTAGAAAGCGCGAGTCTCTAGTAAACCAAATTACTTATCGACAGTTGGACGTCTCGGCGTGTGATTACGATCTACTTCTTTTTCGTGTATAATTACTATGTATAGCTTTCGCGTCGTCGTCCATTGGCCATAACAATGGTCGTCTTTTTTTTCCTTCTATTTTGCTGCTGTGTCTACCTACACATATACAAATATACAGGACAGGTTATGCAGCTAAATCGTTACCTCGGGCGTTCAGGTTTATCAAACACTATACATTGTGTGTATGATAATAACAGTATCTTGTTCGTATACATATACGTACGTATATGAATATATTGATTAATTTGTCTATGGGAATCGCAATCATGGCTCGAATATGCGGACAATATTGTCAAACCAGTATGACGATGTAACTTTTTCACCGCTGTACCGACTTCGCCGCAGCACTCGAGTCTCGATACAACAAATCATCATGCAAATTCTATCCAATTTATAACAAAATTGTTATTCTAGTCGGTCGATGATTTATGTAAATATATCGCCAATAAATCGCGCCATCTGGGTCAACGCCGAGAATCTGAATCGCGTACGAAGAAAACTTTATTCGCGTGTTGAATTTTCTTAAAGCCGCGGTACGACTTATCGTTGGTCTTGGTAACACCTTCGAAAAGAATGGCCATTGTTTGTACAACGTCGTAATCTTAAAAATATACGGACTCGGCGGGCCGGGCCAGCGTTAAACCGAGATCATTTCGAGCCCACGCATTTACGTACCGTTTTGTCAATCGTACAGCTACTAGTTTCTAATCCGAGTAACTAAGTGTTTCGTTAAAGTACCTAAACCGAGTACTTATTTAAAACAAGCGATTTAATTAGCTTCTCAGAGCATCGAACGTGATTACTCGATGGCACGTAGGTAATTGTTTCACCGCACTCGGACAAATTTTACATCCATCGAGTACGTTATCCTTTTGCGAATTGCGACTACGATCCTAATTCCAAATCGTTTTTACCATTCACGTCATCCAAACGCAAGAATTCACCATTCGTACGAAAGTTACCCAATCGTTCGTTCTGACAATATGAATAAACTGGAAACAAAAAAATCACTCGGTGGACCACATTACTCAGATGAGTTTCGCTTTAAAACACAATCGACCGCGCGTACAATGTCACAATTAATAATCCCAGCTCGAAATTGAAATCTAACTCGGATTGAATAATGCATTGTAATGTAGTATAATTGTTCCAAGGTGTATATTAAAAAGCTCGTGTGCGGTTACCTTCCCTTCTTTTTTCGTACCGTCTAATGCCACGGATAATACATCTGCGTAAGAATATATTACAAAGTATGAGGTGTGTTGGAACGAGTCCGCGGATGAAAGACATTTGACAGTGATGTTTGATGCACTTTGCCACCGATACCTTCGCGTACGTAAGCTTGACCGGCTTGACTGCGGTATTATCCAATCGTTGAACTGTTGTGTAATCGAAATTAACAATAAATTTGGTCCTAGGTACTAATCAAAGGTTACAAATACGTTCAAAGTTTCAATTCTGTAGCAGGCAGAAGTCGTTGCCTGTTCGCTGCCGAAGTTCGAATGTTTGGAATATTGGTGATGAGCAGAAGTGCAATTGAACGTGTCTTATTTTCTTCAAGTACTGTCTTTGTGATTATGTCGATAGGAAATTGTATAAAAATGTAATTTGCATCACTAATTACTAATTATCTATAAAACCTTTAAAAATTATTCAAATCAACTGAAAATTTTTTGAATTTTGAATTGCGGCTAATTTTTTTGGGTTTGTATACAGCCTAAAGACATCAGTGCTGCCAAATACAAGATACCAAAATTACCTAATCAATTTTTTTTAAATTTTGATATTTAAAATTTTTGTTTAAATTATTTTTTTAAATAAAAGTACCTAGGTGGTCCTAGTTATTATGTTTCCAGTAAGAATTTTCAATATTCAATAAGTTATTTCTGATGTTTAATGAATAAAGATATTAGTTTCAAATAGTAATCAATTTTGTGATCTCTTAAAGATTTGGTTCAACTTTTAACCCTAAAATCCTTGATTTTCCAATTTTTGAAAACAACAATTTGCAAAACTTTTAGCTCTTGTGAGGTTTTGTGACTTGTGAAGAGGAAAATTAGTCACCAGCTTCAATATTTTCCATCAAAATTCCAGTTTAATATTCGAATCGCACATAGAGATGGATTTAAGGACTTTTATCAATTTATTTAATGTTTATCACTCTTCATTGTCTCATTGCATCGATGTCTCATCGATCCATCTTTGAGCAGATGACATGTATTATATGTATGTAGCGGGGTATACGTATCTTCTACCAACATCACCTTCGACAATTCGACGCTCCAGCTGGTCATTTTCCGCTCAAAAATCAATTCCGATACGTCGAAACATCCATCAAACCATGCTACAAATAATTACACCAGGGCACCGGAAATTTTCAAAATGAATCAAGACGCGAATACGAATAATTACCCAGCACTTCGGTGGATCGTCGACGCATCTCTAAATCATTATCAAAGAACCATCATTAGAGGTTCAACAATACTCTCATCCGTAATCTGTAGGCGCGTGGTCCGTGGTGAAAAAATACTCGACCGCTTCAATATAGGTACTTAATTGCATAAAACCAGAGTCAGAGCGAGAGAGACTAGCTTTCGTAACATTATGATGGCAATATATCTAATTCACTTACAATAACTTCTCTTCTCTCAAACGCGTTAACACCCATTAAATTTAAATATCGTTAAAATATTTCATTAAATGCAGGTTCACTGTTAAGTACGCGCGTATATTTATCCTCAACAGGTACGTGTACTCGTATGGTATAAAAGTTCACAAAGAGAGAAAGAGAGATAGAAGCAACGCCGGACGCGAGTTCGCGTAGCAAATAATAAATATGCAAATGTAAATAAAAAGACTGATTGCAAATTGCTGTAACTTAATCTTATACTGTACATACAGATACCTGCTGCAATAAAAATAAAAATTGGAGCAACCTCTTTCCACAAGGTGTCTCATAACATCCATTAATTTACTTTATAACAACATCCTTCCATACCTATATTTACGTATCATCGATGCAGTACCATATTATTATATCTATAGTACAAATAAATATACTATAAACATAAGTAAAATCCCTCAAATTAAAATACTCAAATAGACGAACCTCTTCTATGATAAAATTTCGTTTCAAAACGAATATACATACGAGGACCCTATTACACGTGAAATCGATTCAGAAGAAAAAATCCCGAAATACGTACATTGTCTAAACTAGATCCTTTAAATTAAACATAGTAATTATACCCACATACTTACATATATGTGGTACTAGATAGATCTACGAGTATGTAGGTACCTCTGCGAAGAAAAAATGAATCTAACCACACCAACCGGACAATATACCTAAGTACGAAGAGCGAACACCCGGTAGCCGGGGTTATAAGGCGCGTAATATAGAGTAACATTGAGTTTATTGCTTAGATAAGGAGTGTTTATGCAAATATGTACAAGGTTCGCTAGAAGCCGATTGAAGGATTGAGCGGTTGATGAATAACAGGTTATTATAGTATAGAAAGAACTTACTACCGATTAAAACTAATGGGGTTAATGGATACAGCATTCCAAACACACAGGTGGGCTAAACGTATAGTGTACTCCCGTTTAAAATATATTTCACTAATAAGTAGGTCACAAGCGTTAATGAATTTTTCAATAATTTGCCCAGTCCATACGTGTCCATAGCACTTTCGGACAATAATGATTTATTTATGTATATTCGTCCGACTCCGACTCCGATTGCTGATCTATGCGCAGGTACGCTTTTCTTTCTAATTTTTTTCTATCCATCGTTTAATTCTCTTCTTCATTCCGGTCTTGCTTGTACCATTGCGCGCGGCTACTCATTAAGATCATTTTGCCGCGCCGAATAATCGCGCGTTCGGGCACACTTCGTTATAACCATCTCGATAAAAAGTTATAATTAAAAGCGAACCGGCACCGGGGATGTAATTCTTTTGCATATCGTGTTTCTCTTCCAGCTGCGTTCAGCCTTCTACGCTCGTAACCACCGTGTCTATTCGCGGTGAAAATCCAAAAGAGGCGGGACGTATTAAATTGTTGTGTTTACCGAGTCGTAAAATATTACGTCTATTCATACTGCTCTTACTAAAGCTCAAAATATTAAATTATCTACATCCGCAAGTGCAAACCCATTCCAGTACAGGTATCTACACTTACACTTGCACAGATTTTCTCCAGCAATCTGCTACTCTGCGTTCTTCATTGGTCAGTTAGGCTAGTCGGTGCGTCGAAAACCGATAAGAATACTTTGGAGCGAAATTCTCAGTGACTGAAACCGAATCCAATATTGGTTCCTGGTTTGATTTCAAGATTTGGTTTCGAATTTTGCAAATTTCAGCTGTTTTAATCTTGGTTTCATGTCACCGAGGGCAAAACATTCTAAAATTCACTTCTTTGAGTATCATTACAAAGGAACTAGCTGACTCATTTATTGCTGAAAGGTAGAAATGGAGAAAAGAAAACAGAAAAAGGACGAAAGAACCAAAAATATTTTCAAGTTTTGATTTTGGTTTTAATATTGATTCCAGACATGAGACAGACATGGCTTAACTCCAGACCAAGGGTGTGATGCACAAAGAAGTATGAGCTGGGTAAATGCCCATCTTTCAAAGAAGTGGTGGTCAGGTAATGCCATCGTCAAATTATTTTTAAAAATACAACTTAATAAAACAGCATAAAATACTCATGTTAAGCAGAAAGATTCAACATTTTTATAAAAATCGAGACAAAAGTAACAAAATTGTGCCCAAAAATCATTAAAATATTGTGAGAAAGATTGATAATCATGATGAAAATTGTCGAACATTCCGGAAAAAGGCTAGAAAGTCGTTGATAAACACTGCAAAATGGTTCAATTTCAAATATCGCAAAAAAGATGAATTTTTTATAAAATTTCTCAAAAATCAGTGAAAAATATTGTAAAAATGTTGAAAAATTATTAAACTCGTTGAAAATAAGTAAAAAATTTTAGCTTCAAAAGTGACGAATTTTGAAGTTATTTTACTTATTG
The DNA here is from genome assembly GCA_900064475.1 of Pseudococcus longispinus. NCBI lineage: Eukaryota > Metazoa > Arthropoda > Insecta > Hemiptera > Pseudococcidae > Pseudococcus > Pseudococcus longispinus. The sequence continues at coordinate 12,822 of FIZU01064770.1, forward strand.
ATTTTTATGCAGATTCCATCAATTTTTACGAAATTATAGACAATTTTTCTGAATCTCTCAATAGTTTTTTCTAAATTTTTTTGAAAATTTTATTAACGTTGTTTTTTACAAATGTACCTAATGATTTTTCTGACCATTTTTGAAACATTTTCTATCAATTTTCATGAATCTTTTTACACTTGAACGACATTTTCGGCGATTTTCGCGACTCTTCGGCCGTATTAACGATGTCTCTATTCATTTCTATAAGAATTTTAACAAAGGGTCTTTCCGGGTAAGATGGTGAAAAATGCCTCGTCACCGATTTCGACGAAACTCTCCCAAAATGTTGGTTAGGATATAAAACGACCCCAAAAAAATTTTTAGACCCC
>FIZU01064793.1:0-21755 GCA_900064475.1 Pseudococcus longispinus
AGGGGCCTAAAAATCATGTCTGGACTTGTTTCAAGTCGATATCCATCAAATATTGTAATTTTAGCCTAGTCGAGAAATTTTAATTTTTTTCAACTTATTTCATGTAAAATTTTTCAAAATCAAAAATACTCAATTCGTGAGAAAGAGCAAAAAAAAATTAAAGTTTCTCCATATTGTTGAAATTGCAATATATGATGAATATCGACTTGAAACAAGTGCAGACATGATTTAGGTCATTACCCTCTAGGTCATCTGGAAGGAGGTTGTGGATTCCTAAAATTGCGTCATTCGGGTATTTTAAATTAAAATTGAAAAAAAAAAGGAAAAAATGAACGAATTTGGAATAGATTCAGGTTGATAGTGTATTTACGTGTCACTCATGATATATTGCAAGAAAAAACTTTTTCGATCAAAAACGACCCATTTATGATGGGTAAATGACGAAAAATTCGGTTTTTTACATTTTTGAAGGAGACGCATCACGATAAAAAATTCTAAAAAAATATGAGGTTGTACATCTAGACTACGTACGTAATATTTTTTTTTTTCAAAATTACACCTTTTAAAGGGGTTACCAAAATGGCCGGTAGAAAATTTAAAATGCCCATGTAACCCTAAAAAAAGTGCTCGATTTTTTTTTCAAAAAATTTCATGAATTACGCTTGAAACTATCTACTATTTCTGCAAGTTTGAAAAAAATTGGGTTGAAATCTGTCAAAAATAGAAATTTTAACGAAAATCTACATTTAACCCCTCCAGAAGGGGTTAGGGTTGAGATATCGAGCTAGAAAATTGGTCATGGGGGTTTTAGACCATAAGGACCAACTTTCATTGGATAATTTCAAATTCATTGCTGAGGACTAAATCACCCCTATAAGCCCGGTTGCGATTATGCTCTTTATTAATTTTTTTTTTGCTTTGGTATCTTACCGATATCCTGCTACGCTACCGACGTGTTTCAGCATTGCTGTGTCTGAACTCATCCCGTAGAATAATTTAACTTTGCTACCATCAGACTTCACTTTCAACTCGCCTCCACTCTGGTCGTGGCCAGCGAATAATCCTCCAATCATCACAAAATCAGCTCCGGCGCCGAAAGCTTTTGCAACATCTCCGGCACAAGTGCAACCTCCATCCTGAAAACAGGAATTTAGGCGAATTGTTATTCGTGTCAATTTTTTTATTTTTACTTTTCTACTGGGTATTTTTTTTATAAATTGATATAATATTGTCATGAAAATTTTCAAAATAATGTATCTACGCTCCTATTAAGGACAAAAATAAGTTTTTGTGGTCAATGCTCACTGATAACATATTCTCGATTAATGGTTTTCCTTGATTAATAGCTTTTTAATTATGTTAATGGAGACGTTTCTATTTCAGTTGAAGATAAGTTGAAATCCATAAAAAGAGAAACAAGACTTACGGAAACAATATGACCTTGTAAACCATGTGCTGCGTCCGCACACTCCATAACACAACTCAATTGAGGGTATCCGACCCCAGTTTTAATTCTCGTAGTACAAACGGACCCTGGGCCGATGCCAACTTTGACCACATCAGCTCCGGATAAAATCAGTTCTTCAACCATTTCTCCGGTTACCACATTACCAGCCTGTACGAACATAAATTTAATTAGTATCCAAATCAATCAACTACATTATTATCGCCATATCTAGGTTCACAAAATATTATACGAGTATGAATCTATAGATGGAACATATATGAACAATTTTCGATTTTATATCTGTTTTAGTTCAAAATTTATTAACACAGTCCTGCGATGGAAATGTTGAAAAAATAGTAGGTGGTTTCATTAGTATTTTTTGCGCAAATTTCGAAAAAAAAAATGAAAAAAATCCATCACTTCAGATTTCTTCACAAAATTAATTTATTTTGAGAAAATTCACCTATTTTTATCAGTTTGAACCCAAGAAATCGATTTTTGGGCGAGCGAGGGGTCCTACAAAAAAATGAACAGAAACAAAATTGCAGATCGTAAAATTTCCTTTCCCTGATGAACAATTATAGTTTTTTTACTAAAGGGTCAAGTTTTCGAGATATTTTTACCAAAAGTTGGAAAATTCAACTTTAATTTTCTATCTTGGATATCTGGAAAACTTGACCTCCTAGGAAAAAACTAATTGCAATTTACAGAACAGAAATTTTACGCTCTACAATTTTGTTTCCATTCATTTTTTTCATAGGAAGCTTAGTTCCCTCAGAAAATCAATTTTTTCATGTTAATTGATCATGTTATGTAATAGTTGAGTTGTTTTTTAGATTAATCGTTTTTTGGGCGAAGTCGAGGTCCTACGAAAAAAATGAAAAGAAACAAAATTGTTGAGCGTAAAATGTCCTTCCCCTGATGTGCAGTCAAGTTTTTTTCTAAGAGGCTTAGTTTTTGAGATATTCACGATGAAAGATTTTAGCTGATTTTTAAACTTTCAGTAAAAATATCTCGAAAATTACAAAAGTAACAAAACTACCTAGGAAAAAAATTATGCATTGTACCCGAATACAATTTAAAAAAAAATAATTAAAAGGTCAAAATTAATTCAATTTTTGTATCCACTGAACATGATGTCATATTTCATGCAGTTATAATAGGTACGTAATACATGTATGCTTCCTGAGTACTTGATTTTTTCCATTTTATCGTAGATACTTGAATGTGATAATGTGAGTTGCATGCCAAACATCTAATGTCGTTTACGGAAAAACAGCTACTCGAACAAATGGTACTTAATGAGCACAATACAATATAATTAAGACAATGTCATTATTGTAATCACTAATCATCAATTTTGAATTTTTAACACGTTTTTTTGTATATCGATTTATGAGTGCCATTAATCGATGCATAAGACGAGCAGACGCCACGACGCAACTTTTTCCCACCATAAAATTAAAAATAACTTTGAAATACTCACAATAATGGTGTGATTAGGAAAAGTATTTCGTACTTTGCGTACACAATCTACAAAATGCTGCGTGTAACCGTTAGCAACATCCAGACATATAAACGATAATTGAGGCACAGCATTTAATATAGCTTTTAAATTTTCAAAGTCTTCATCCCCTGATCCCGAACTGACAGCAACATGTTCTAAAATATCTTGATTTTTTTCGGCAAATTGTTTCCATTCGTCGACGGTATAATACTTATGAATAGTAGTGAACAGTCTATGCTGAAATAATATAAACAACGAGCAATTATTAGTTTGAAAATATAAAAAAATTGCTGACTTGTATTAAAATGAAATGAGGTCAGTCAGACGTACCTACCTTTCCAATATGCACAAAAATATTATGCGATTGCAAATATGCATTTGTGTAATTCGTTATAAATTTTAGCTTGTGCAAAAATTTATCCTAGATTAAACCATATATGGTACAAGTGGGTTAATGTACCTTTTTTTATGCATGCCAAAATAAGAAACCATTAAGTAGGTAGATTCGTCCAGTTAATATTAATAGCATCAATTCATGAAACGTATGACGTCAAAAATTTTTGCTGCAGTGATATTTTAGCAGTTTTAAAATATGTGAAATTGAAATCAAGGCTAATGTAGAAAAGTCGTAACAACGCGTGCCAACTTGACTTTATAGCAAGGTATCGTGAAACTTTTATATGCTGCATGTTAGTCATTAGAAGAAAATTTTCGACCCATAAGAAAGCCTATCTGATATAATATGTATATCTCGATGTAGGCATAAATCTGTGCGGTTAATCAAAAAATACGATATTTAATTTCACAATTCAATATGAGCCAAACAAAATAATTTTCTTTGAAGTTATAATCTTGAAACGAGACAGAATTGAAAATAAAACTCAATTAACCTTAAATGCATAGGCTAATTATTGAGAATACAGATAAACGAAATGCTACTATTTAAGACGTAGATAGATTTTGTTTGAGTGTGGTAAACCTATTTTAATTAAACGTAAACGTAGAAGCAGCATGATTTTTCCATTCTTATATCACGTATGTATAGTACCTATTGTAAAGGTTATCTCATGCTTTATCACGGCGTATAGAATGCTTAATTGCCGATAAATCATAATTAGTTGAAACACATTCACAAAAGAATGAGTATGTAATGAACTAAGTACAGTTTTAGATAATATTGTGTAAGTATCTCCTATCTTTATTGTTAGGTAATGGGGACATCATTTTGAAAAAATTATAGGAATTCATTTCATTTAGTTGGAAAATTTTGAAAATAATTAGAGGTTAAATTTTCTAAGCAATATGTTTCAAGTTCAGAAAAATTTATTTTAATTAAAACAAAAAGCTGTCAAAGATAGTACGTGTAGGTAAAATTACTGAATAAAATAGCTTACTTTTCCCAACACTTGAGCCATTTCAAAGGTTCCAACTGTATCCATATTGGATGCAATGACTGGAATACCCCTGTAAGTTTTTTGAGAATTTCTGAAAGTAATATTCCTTCCAAGGTCGACCTAAAATGATACAAAATAGAATTTTAATCAATAATTTCTGCACTAACATGTGTATGCAATTACACTTAAATCAGTAATTAACGATGTATTTGTTCATCGCATGATTTTTTTTTTCATGTTGAGAACAAAACTTGAATTTTCACACATGGATATTTTTGATGAAAAAAAAACTTTTGTAGATAATTTTATTCAAAATTGAGAAAAAAACCTAATGTATTATTAAAATAGGCTGAAATGAATAATTTTAGGATAAAATTGAAATGCAATCAATAAAATAATATCTAGTTTTATGAAATTAATTGATCAAATATCGCTCTCGTACTTACATCTGCTCTGCTTTTTAAAGTGCTTCGTTTCGGTCTTAAAAGCACATCTTTAAAATCTAATTTCACTTCGTTGATAATATTCGGCATTTTATACTACGGTTGTATGAATTTTTCTAGCAGAAGAACATGTACGAACACATCAAATATCAATTCAAATATTACAGTTTTTCGTCGCGAGGACACAACTGCACAAGTTATGTTTTGTAAACATATCGATAATTTTTCAACCACCAATGTTACATTGGTTGCGTTCGCCAACTTTAAGTATACTTCAAGGCATAGTTCCGAAAATCCCCAACAGAGTGTATCATTGAACAGATGATTCTCCCTCTCATTCCCGCATAATCCATTTTGTTCTTATCATTGCTTATCACTTGGAGTTGTTGATCGTTGAATTCGCTGCTTACTTTAAACTTTTTTTCAAAATATTTGTACATTTGTACAAACTTTAAAGTTATGCACTCGAGATAATTTTGTTATTTTTAATCCATGGTTTAAACTTGGGTTAATTCATATCAAAAAGTGATTAGGTATACTCGTATGTCTGGCTCTGGTGTTTCATGATCACTAGTATTTGTATTGTTTTACGTCGTGTTTTAACATAGTCTGAACAAAATGAGTAAAAAATTTAAATTTGCGATTGATCGTGGAGGAACATTTACTGACGTTTATGTTAAATGTCCGAACGGTAAAGAACGAGTATTAAAATTACTTTCAGTTGATCCTAGCAATTACGAAGATGCTCCTCGTGAAGGAATTCGAAGAATTCTCGAAGAAGTAATAAAATATTTTTTATTTTCAAACCTCTATTTTCATTCACTGTACCTTGACTTCATTTCTAATATTTCGTTTGTATTAGGAAACTGGTAAAAAGATACCTGCTAACGAGCTGATCGATGGTTCTAACATTGAATGGATTCGTATGGGCACTACAGTCGCTACTAATGCTCTTTTGGAACGGAAAGGCGAAAGGATGGCACTCGTAATTAACGAAGGTTTCAAAGATTTGCTCAACATCGGGAATCAAGCTCGTCCTAAAATTTTTGATTTGGTAAAACGGACGAGTAGATGGTTTACTTTACCATAATCTTGGTCGAGAAAATTAATACGAATATTATTTTGCAGGAAATTAAAACTCCTAATGTTTTGTTTGAAGAAGTCATCGAAGTTTCTTGTCGAGTTATTCCGGCATCGAAACGGTGTCGTTTGGAACGAAATTTTTTCAAGAGAAATGTAAAAGGTACTACGAACGAAGAATTACATGTTATAGAAGAACTGGACGAGTCAAATGTTACCGATAAACTATTGAAATTAAAACACAAAGGAATCAAAAGTATAGCTGTTGTGCTAATGCACTCGTACACGTAAGTTTATTAATTTATATTTCGAACAAATATAATTATTGCATGATTCAAATTTCTAGTTATACAGATGACGAATTAAGAATTGGTAAAATCGCCGAATCAATTGGTTTTGAACATGTATCTCTATCTCATCAACTTATGCCTATGGTGAAAATCGTTCCTCGTGGGTTTACTGTTTGTGTAGATGCTTACTTGACTCCTTGTATAAAACGATATCTCGATGTACTGACAAAATCTATTCATTAAAAAAAATAGAATGTGTACTGCGATAGTTGATACATATTGATGAAACCTTTTCAGGGATTTATATCCGGATTTAAAGACAACTTGAAAAATGTCAACGTTTTATTCATGCAAAGTGATGGCGGTCTAACTCCGAAAGATGGGTAAATAGACCTGTATTTTCTATTTATGTATTTATTTATTGTTTTGGAGAAATAAATAACGATATTTTTCAACAGTTTCAATGGTTCAAGAGCTATCCTATCAGGTCCTGCTGGTGGTGTAGTTGGATACGCGAAAACTTCATACAAGGACACACCAGTAATTGGTTTTGATATGGGAGGTACTTCAACGGACGTGAGTCGATTTGATGGCGACTATAACCACGTATTTGAATCTACTACCGCTGGAATAACGATTCAAGCTCCTCAGGTTCATAATCATTCGATCTAGTTTTTCTTCAATTACAAAATCATTTAAAAATTTATCAACGGTGTAGTTGGATGTAAACACTGTTGCTGCTGGTGGAGGTTCAAGGTTATTCTTCCGTTCAGGGATGTTTGTAGTCGGGCCAGAAAGCGCTGGAGCTCATCCCGGTCCAGTTTGTTATCGAAAAAACGGCTACTTGACTGTAACCGACGCAAATTTAATTTTAGGCAGATTATTGCCAGAATTTTTCCCACATACCTTTGGTGTTACGCAAGATCAACCTTTAGATAAACAAGCTTCGATTCGTGCATTTGAGAATCTTGCTGCAGAAGTAAATAAGAGTTGATTTCACGTATAAAAATCTTTATAGTGGACTAATGATATTTTTCTTATAGATCAATGAATTTCAAAAGAGTATCGGGAAAGACCCTTTATCGCTTGAAGAAATTGCTATAGGTTTTATTAGAGTTGCAAATGAAGCAATGTGTCGTCCTATACGTGCTCTTACACAAGTAATTACATACTTGTATTACTTATCATATCCCGTTAATCAATGAGATTATCTGGTTGTATAATTAAACCTTCAAAGATATTAATAATTTGTATGTTGTTATCAGGCGAAAGGGTACGATACCAGAAATCACGTATTAGCTTGTTTTGGAGGAGCTGGCGGACAGCATGCTTGCGCCATTAGTCGACAATTAGGAATTCGTACCGTATACATTCATAAATACGCCGGTATATTATCAGCGTATGGAATGGCATGTGCTGATGTTGTTCAAGAATGTCAAGAACCTTGTGCCAAAAGTTATTCCAAAAGTAATTTATTATTCCGATATTCAATCTCAATTTTGAACGTTTCAAAAACCTCGATTTTTAATTTCAGAAAACTTCCAATTTTTGGACGACAGATTAAAAGTACTTGAAAAAAAATGTGTTCAACGTTTGAAAGACCAAGGTTTTGAAGATTCTAACATCGAAATAGAACCTTTTTTGCATTTAAGATACGATGGGACCGATTGTGCCCTCATGTGTAAACCATATAAAGGGGCTGGAGAATCCCCCGAATATGGGAATTTCGAAATAGCTTTCTTAGAAAGGTACAATTAGGAACCCATTTCAAACTTTTAATTAATTTGTGGATTTTTTGATGACTGCTCGTGGTTCTGCAATAGGTATAAAAAAGAATTTGGGTTCGTTTTGACTGAACGTAAAATCATGGTAGATGATATTCGTGTTCGTGGTATTGGTAAATCGTCAATTAGTCCTCAGAATGTAAATAGCGTTAAGATAGACTTGGCTCAAGTTGCCCCTGAGAAGGTATGTATTCATTCGAAAGAGCATAGCCGGGTAAGAGTAGTGAATCGGCCATTGGCAGGGACTTTCGAACTTTTTAGCGGAAGTTAGTCCTTATGATCTAAAAATTCGCTGGTAAAAATTTTGACCCCCTACTCACCCCTAACCACTCATATCGCCCGGAATGCCGATTTCCCTTATAAATTTCTGTACTCTGAAATTCTCAACCGAATTTTTTCAAACTTGTAGAGATGATGATTTTTTCAATTTTTTTCGAATCTTCTTTTGTACTGAAATCCGAGTTTTAAGACTTCAAAGTGTAATATCTACATGTTATTTCAGACCTGCCAAAGAAATGTTGATATATATTATGTAGTATACTTATATGACATATATTTTTTTCAGAATTTTTTAATATGGTGGAAGACTTTCGGAAACGCAAAAAATTAATTTTTTCTACCATTTTCTGCCCTTGAAAGCGTCATTTTTGGGTTAAAATTTTTTTATTGCAGAATATCATGAAGGGCACCTAAAAACACCATTAACCCGAATTTGCACCAAATTCGTTCATTTTTTCTATATTTTCTGATTTTCGTTCAAAATACTCAAATGACATCATTTTGGGAATCCACGATCCTCGCCCAGGTGACCTGAGGGCCTAAAATTCATGTCTGGGCATGTTTCAACTCGATATTCGTTGTATACTGCAATTTCAGCAAAATCAAGGGGTTTTTATTTTTTTTATCAATTCTTACGAATTAAATATTTTTCACTACAAAAAATTTTGTATAAGACAAAATGGAAAAAAATAAATAAAAAAATGTTGAATTTGCTGAAATTGCAAGTTATGGCAAATATCGAGTTAAAACATGTCCAGACATGAATTTCAGACCACCGCGAAATCTCACAGGGGGTTGTGGGTTCTCAAAATGGCATCATAATTTGGGTATTTTAAACGAAAATTGGAAAATATAGAAAAAATAAACTAATTTGGTTCAAATTCGGGTTAATGATGTGTTTAGGTGTTCTTGATGATATTTTGCAATAAAAAAATTTTCACCCAAAAATGACCCCTTTTAAGGTGAAAAACGGTAAAAAAAATTGATTTTTTGTATTTTCGAAGGTCTTCCACCATATCAAAAAATTCTGAAAAAAATATATGTTTTACGTATAGGTAGGTATACTAGATAATATATATCAAGATTTTTTGCCAGGTTTGAAACAACATGCAGATATTACACTTTGAAGTCTTAAAACTCAGATTTCAGTACAAAAGAAGATTCGAAAAAAATTGAAAAATTTCCAGAGATGACCCTTGGTATGGTCCATCAGCCCTGCAAGGTTGAAAAAATTCGGTTGGGAATTTCAGAATATAGAAATTTATATGAAAAATCGACATTTTAAGCGGTATGAGGGGTTAGTGGTGTGGTAGGAGGCCAACATTTTTACCAGCGAGTTTTAGATCGTAAGGATTAACTTCCGCTAGAAAGTTCGAAAATACCAGCCAAAAGCCGATTCACCATTCTTACCCGGCTACGCTCTTTTAGCTACGAATATTCAATAGAGATGTAATATTAATTATTTTTTGTAAGATTGCAGATGTGTATTTTGAGAATACTGGCCAGCTTCCTACAAAAGTTTACACTTTACATCAGTTACCTCCAGAATATGTCGTTGATGGTCCATCGATTATAATTGATCAACTTAGCACAATTTTAATTGAACCAAATTGCACTGCTAAAATTACAAAATCGAAAGATATAGGTAATTTTGAACCCTTCATAAAAGATAGTATCAATTTTGTTCATTTTAATATTAATTTATCGTCATTGTTTCTTTTAATAGAAATTACAATCGACGAATCTTCTGGATTTAATGTGACTGAAGAATTAGATGCTATTCAACTTAGCATCTTTTCGCATAGATTTATGAGTATAGCTGAACAAATGGGAAGGTAGAATAATTTAGCAACTTGGAATGATTTGTTTAGTTTCATAAAATGAAATTTAATGAGAAACTATCTTCGTAATTTTATTCAGAGTTCTTCAACAAACTTCCATTTCTACAAATATTAAGGAAAGATTGGATTTTTCTTGCGCATTATTTGGCCCCGATGGCGGATTAGTTTCTAATGCTCCTCATATACCTGTGCATCTTGGATCCATGCAGGAAACTGTTCAATACCAGGTAATTTTGGATTTCAATTTGTGCTGATCATGTCATCGGTGACTTAGGATTACTTAGATTTTCTAATTTCAGTTACGTAATGTTGGTAGTCAATTAAAAGAGGGCGATGTTTTGTTATCTAATCATCCAAAAGCTGGCGGCTCACATTTACCCGATTTAACTGTTATCACTCCAGTTTTCTACAAGTAAATGAATTTATTTCATATTTATATTCAAACTAAGGACATTTACTAACGCGTTTTTTTTTTATGGCAGAAGTGATTCACCTATATTCTTCGTAGCCAGTCGTGGGCATCATGCTGATATCGGAGGAATAACTCCCGGTTCGATGCCTCCTCATTCTAAATCTTTATCAGAGGAAGGTGCAACGTTCAAAAGTTTCTTCCTCGTTGAAGAAGGAGTTTTCCAAGAAAAACAACTTATTGAAGTTTTAACAACTCCCAGCAATGCCCCAGGATCCACTGGTACTCGTAACTTGAACGATAATATATCCGACCTGAAAGCACAAATTGCTTCTAATCAAAAGGTTATTTTTAAAAATATCAAAAATGATTTTCTTGAAGGATAAATGCTAAATTATTTTTTGTATTCTATTTCCAGGGAATTTATTTAGTTACCGAATTGATAGATTATTACGGATTGAAAGTAGTGCAAGCGTATATGAATCATATTCAAAAAAACGCCGAATTAGCTGTCAGAGATTTATTAAGACGTGTTGGAGAAAAAGTGATCAAAGAAACTGGAAGTCCCAAATTAACTGCATACGATTTCTTAGATGATGGATCAAAAATTAATATTGAATTGTCGATAGACCACATCCATGGTAGCGCCGATTTCGATTTTGGGTACGTATTTATTTTAATCTTGTATTTTATCGAGATAATGACAATATATTCGTATCTATCGTTTTCTGAACTGACTAACGATATCAAAATCAATGCTTTCCATTACATTACAAAGTAATAATAAAAATCGTAAAATTTTATCGTTGTTTTTATCACTTTTGGTAAACGACTGAACATTGAACACTTAATATCAACCGAATATTCACTTTCATTTTTATAAAACTTGGTCTTCGTAGCCTTTGGTATTTTATGTACTTGTATTTCTGATAAGAGTAATTTTTTTCAATCGTAGCGGTACCGGATACGAAGTTTGGGGAAACTGCAATGCACCCAGAGCAATTACACTATCAGCCATTATTTACTGTTTACGGTGTATGGTTGGGCACGACGTACCCTTGAATCAAGTAAATTTGAATAATTCGTGTAAAATTTATTCGTCGTAAATGCGTAATGAAGAAATGTAAAACGAAAGGATTTCATCACTGTTAACCTGAAATTTTTAATTTAGGGGTGTCTAAATCCCATTAATGTGATAATACCAGAAGGAAGTTTGCTTGACCCATCCGACGATGCTGCTGTGGTTGGCGGTAACGTTCAAACTTCCCAGCGTATAGTAGACGTGATTTTTAAAGCTTTTATAGCGACATCAGCCAGCCAAGGATGTATGAATAATATAACATTTGGTCAGGAAGACTGGGGATATTACGAAACCGTGGCAGGAGGATCCGGTGCAGTAAGTGGCTCCAACTCGAACGATATATTTTCGCTTTGCTTATTTTTTTCGTTAAATTTTTAATTTATATGTCCGATGTAGGGACCTACGTGGCATGGTAAAAGTGGAGTTCATGTTCATATGACAAACACTCGAATTACCGACGCTGAAATATTAGAACGTCGTTATCCAATTTTCCTAAAAAAATTCAGTCTACGTGCTGATTCCGGTGGCAAGGGAAAATTCAACGGGGGCGATGGTGTTGTACGAGAATTACTTTTTCGGGCTCCGATTACTCTGTCCATTTTAACCGAGAGGAGAGTGTTTGCCCCTTATGGAATGGAAGGTCGTGTTATTTTCGAATTATAAAAATAAAAACCTAATTTTTTATCTTTCAATAATTTTTTCTCGTTTTATGTAGGCGGAGAACCTGGAGCCAAAGGTGAAAATTTATTGATCAAGAAAAACGGTCTTGTGATTAGATTACCTTCGAAAATTGCAGCTTCTGTTGAACCTGGAGTGAGTATTCATTTTTTTTAAAGTAAAATTATAAATTGATTCAGTATTTCCGACTTTTTTAAATTTTATTTTTATCGTTGTAGGAAATCTTTCAATTGAATACTCCTGGTGGCGGTGGTTACGGTTCGGTTATCGAAAAAAACAAAACGCATAGCTCGGCAGAAAACGATTCATCGGCTATTTTCATCCAAAGAGGAAGTGTTTACAATTACCAATTAGAACAAGAATCAATCTAACCAAAACTGTCATTATCATGCTTTATTATTTTTCAACGTTTTATTTTTTGTCAATTCAACTTATTTATATTTTTACAATTTATTAATATTGTTATATTTTTAATTTTAAATAAAGTTACCATGAAGCATGCCATTAGTTGTTTAATTACCGGTGAATTAAACGTTTCATGAAATCCAAACCATTGTTTTATGTATTGTCGATTCCACCGAAGCGTTTATTCTTTCAGGTATATTCGCAGTTCTCTCGGATAACCACGTTTAGCACCGATTATATATGCTTTGCTGGCATTTATGGAATATTTCAGAAATGTAAAAACATTTACGATCAGCAGTCCGCTAAAAAATACAGTTAGTACATCATCTATCCATTCTTTATTGTGTTGAAACCACTCACTCAAGAGATTGCATTTCGCTCGGATTTCTCGTAGAGCTTTGCGTCCTTTGGAACGAAGATTCCATTGTGGTAAACTTAATCGTTTCGTTGTTTTGGTGGAATTTTGGACGAGATTTTTTATCGAATAAGAACGATGTCTGGTATTGATTTGTTCGTTCATACTTGATGTTTTGGTGATCAACTATGCTAACTTGCGGTCGCATATACAATATTAGAAAATTCGTTAATTTTTCGACTGCCTTCTGAGTAAAAATCATTCATTTCTAAGTATTTTGCTTGGTAATTGAAAAATACACGCTGTTGACTGCGCATGTGGTTTGTATTTTTAAAATAACAGTAGGTATACTCGTTTACGAGCTTTACCTTCTACACACATATGTAATTTATTTCAATATTTGTGAAATAGTCAACAAAAAATAAATAAAAAATTTAACAAGTTTTCTAGATCGAATGCTGATGGTTAGGATGTGTGCCAAATTTCTTGAGAAGGTCGCTTCAAGACTTTATGCATCACACTCTCTCTTATTGCCCGATTTCTAACTCGATTCTCTTAATTTTTTTGACCGAAATAAACTTTCAGTTCGTACTTTAGGTACTTCAAAGCGTACCTAGGAAGGTATTGGAATGAATAGAGAGGCAAAGATGATCATTTACCTCTTATACATCACTGAAAGTTTCAAATCTTCTTATGTCAAATTATAAGTAATTTCAAAATTGTCCTTGCTTTTTGTACAACTTATAAATTTTAACTTGACTGTAAAACTATTTTCGGTATTGAGCAAGCTGCAAATATTGACTATGTAGTTGTGATTCAGAAACCTGTTATTCCAATTTCTTTCCCTGCTGAAAGCAAAACACAACCATGGGCACAGATGTAGGAAAAAGTAAACCAGAAAATTCACTCATGCTATAATAATACTCAGTAAAATGAATATTTATGTGTAAGAAATTTCGCAGTCATAATTTTCGAATCACATTTGGTAACACTGGACACGCGCCAAATTGTTGGGAGCCGGCATATTTGTAAAGATTTGCGCGAGGTTCGTCAGATCGTCACATTTTAGTCTTCAGTTTTCAATTACCCCTTGAACATGATTGTGTGTTTTTGCCATGTGATATTCAACACGCTTTTCGGATATTCGTCGCATACGTATTTTTTTTGTGATCTATTGTTACGCGATAAAAATGTCGAAGATCGGTATTAAATGTAGTTGGTAACTCGAGTGGCTTTATTTTCTCCTTCGTGTATTGTCTATTTTGTCATCAATGGTCATTATCATCAGGATTGAGGATGCTGTCGATAATTATTGTGTGAGCCAATGAATCGCGTGTTTTATTTGTTACGTTTTAAATATCTGCGTGTAATTATTCGATCGTAGATTAGAATGATGTTCGATAATTGTTACAAGTTCGTGTTGATAGATTTGCAAGTTTGATGTTTCGCTGTCTTTTCGGTAAAGTTTGGTTTTTTAATGATCGTACGAGGAGATAAAATCATGTTCGCGGGTAGTAGTGATCTATTAATAGTTCGTTACCTTGGCTAATCCTCGGCAAAATTGTTATAAATTCGGCCATACTACCGTTCAACAGTTGTGGAATTATTTGAAGACGTTTCACACGCAGGTAAATCTTTTCAGCTATTACGTTTTGCTGATAGCTTGTTTATAAAGTATTCGTGCCGAAGCTCCACACGTGGTTTGAGTATCTTTTCAGTGTATTAGTGGTGGAATGTATGTAATATTGGTAAGGGAGGTTGATATCGTAGTCATTTCGACGTATTATGAATATTTCTCTCATTGTTTCACTCATTACAATTAAAACTTTTCTTTTCAACTTCACGTACCTACCTAAACTAAAGTTACTTATTACTTCATGTACGAGTAGATAGGTACTTACCCTGATGTACATGAGTATTTATGTAGGCGAGATACATGTTTATTAATTGGAACGTTTATCTATATACAAATTTATTATTAAAAAGACAATTCAAAAGTAACTTTCTTACTCGGTTCGCCAAAGATAATGTTCTAAATTTATATATAAGTAACTAGTGGAATCACATTCTTTATTTTTAATGTGAATATAAAAACTTATCCACCTGAAAATGTATTTCGGAGTAAAATGTTGTTCGTTGTTATCTATAACGTACGTTCAAGATATTGGCATTGTGCCATTAAAAAGGACCGATGGTATAGTGATGTTATTGATGTTGATGAATACGAATAGAGTAGCTAACCATCGTGAAATGTGATAGGAGATCGGCCATAGGAGATTTTAGGATCGGTGGAGAGTCAAGAATGGAGACTGAAATAATTAAGCCTAGGTACGGATGTGGTTGTGGATCACTTAAATATTCGATATTGATTTAATAGGGCTAATAAATGTCCAGTAGTCTGGTAGCAAAATTGTGTCAGTTTTCCTCCAAATTATATTGGTTATATTGTTCATCAATCAACGTAGACCTGCCAATCTTAGTTTTTGCATTTAAAAATACCGCACATTTTGTTCCCTCGTTATAAGCTTTATCATAAAATATTCACGAATGGGCTTAGTTTGAAATGTCGAAAGCTGAAAGCGTGTATCGTACAGGTTAAAATTCGCAATGATTCTCGATAATAATTAATACCGAAGCTATCCTTTCTAGCTTGCAATTGAAAAATCACACGAATGAATCAATAATCATCAAACTTCGGTATAGTCTAGCTACCGGACGTTCAAAGAAAAAAACATATCAAATATCAATATAATATCAAATATTTGTATCCACAGCTGAAATTGCCAACATCTTGGAATGTGAAATACGAGGAAACATGTCTTTTGGAATTCGGTTACCATCAATGAAAATGAATGACGAATAAGTTGAGCGAAACAAAAAAACGTGCCAGGGGAAAAAATATATAGCTAACTTAACGTAGTTTTCATTTGATAGAGTTCAAAGTTGAGATTTATGGAATATCGAAAGAATTTTGACGTTTTATAAACTTCTGTTTAAAAAGAAAGAAGTCTTGGCGAAACACACTCGTAAAAGAGGTTAAGTTGAAAAATGGATATACCTCTAGGTATATCTGTTGGCTGCAAGTTGAATTTTGAATTTATTTTATATGAAACTTTATTCATAAAACTAACCCTTTTGTTGTGGATTGAATTGATTTGCTTCCCATTGACTATTTGTCTACGTATATTTGTATTCGAATCCACGTAGGTGGGGTTGTTTTGCAATTTTATTTGTAAGTTATGGTTATGTGCGAATATTTAAGTTGTTTCGTGATCTTTGGAGCATTAATTATTGGTTTAAAAACTATATGCTTGTGGTGCCTTGTATTTTTATTTGATTTATAAAATTATATTATTTTCTTGAAATGTTATCATTTCATAATTGACATTTTTCAAAACTATATGAGAAAGGACTCATAATATCGAAGGGTGAAACATAGATGTATCGTTATTAGTAATGCTGTTTGCATAGTTCTTCTATGTTCTTCATTTTAGATGATGGAGTTTCCCTGAATTACCTAATTATTCTAATTAAAACTTTTCTTTGATCTTTTTATTCAATTTTAAAATTATTATCCGACATGGTATAGAATTTTTGAAAGTTTCTGAGTGAAATTTTAAGTTTATGACAGTCGTGCGGTTCAAATCTTATTTTTATTGTAATTATGGTAGATATGCGATGTGATACTCGTACCTACATAACGCATGAATGCGAAGAGTTTACTTTTTCTGTTGCTTATTTCTTTCCATGCATTGTTTATTCCACCTGTGGAGCTTTATGCTTATAGTACATATAGATACAAAATATTGTCATAGGTAGTTAGGTACCTATTACTTTCTTTTCAGAAGTGCCAATAGGTGGCTATTTTTTGGGAATTTGAGTTTGCTTTTTGTTTTATTTAGGTAGAAATTATCTCAATGTTCTATGAATGTTAGATGTCAGATGAAACGTGTTCAATAATTCAACTTCAGATGCAACTTGAGTATAAAACAAAAAAGTCATAATGATTGGTTGCCTATTCCATAAATTGAAGGGGCTATGCAATCTTCAAAACTTGAAAAATATGATTATTCTTCAGATATTCGAAAATGACTAAAAAATGTTCGCATCATTCAAATGATGGTCATACTGTATAGTGTTCGAGTAGATGATTAAAAATTTTCATACTACTGGTTGCGTAAGTTCGAAATTGAAGGGACGAACAAAATTTGAAAATTTATCAAAATAATTATTATTTACTCACTACTTGTTTTTATTTTTTTTTCAGCATCCAAAAAGCTCTTAATACTTGTCAGGAATGAGACCATGAGGGAGGTTGAGGAGGGGGTTAGTGTGCGGGAGTGATTTGGGGGAAGGGGGGAGATGAGGCTCCTTCAAAAAAGGAAGTAGTTGGCAAACCACCAAATTTTTGAGTTTTTCCGGAAATTTTGAATCACTTACACCCATCAAAGTCGAACCCCTCCTCAACCTACCCCCTGACCCCATCTCTGACAAGTACTAAGAGTCATTTGTACGTCAAAAAAAAAGTGAAAATAAATGAATAAAAATTTTGATGAATTTTCAAATTTCATTTGTCCCTTTAATTTCGAAGATAGGCAACCTGCAGTAATAACAATTTTTAATGATCTTCTCAAACACATATCCAGTTCCAGTGAGACCATCATTTGAATGGTCCGAACATTTTTTAATGATTCTCGAATATCTGAAAAATAATTACTTTCAAATTTTGTGATTACATAGCCCCTTCAATTTACCAGATAAGCCACCAATCATGATAACTTTTTTGTTTGCATACTCGAGTTGTATCTATGGTTAAATTACCTATTGAAAACGTTTCATTCAACACCCTGTATAGGGTGCTCTGGTAGTAGTGCACCGCCTTCAAACCAGTGAAGCAGCTACCCAAACAACATAAGTTTATGCATGTTTGCTGACCACAGGATTTGAAGGGGCGAAGTTATGTATTAGTCCTGGTAGATGATTCAAAAAGTCGTTTCTCCGCTTATAAAATAGATAGAATTTCTTTTCATAACTTTGGTGTACAACTTTGTAAGCTCTAAAAAATGAGTAATATTTATATTATGCATAACTCTAAAATTGAAGGAATACAATGATTTGAAAATTTGCAGGCTTTATAGCTCCTTTAATTTTCAAATTATACAAAATTTTGCAGGTAATTTTTTGTTGAGCTGTTTGAGCTCAACAAAAAGAGCCAATAATTGTTTGCATAACCGCAAAATTTAAATTGAAAATAGGAGAAGCCATTTTGAAAATTTGTTGATAAAAAATTAAATTCTAAGAAAATATTCAATTTTAGAGCTTCGCTAAAAATTATTAGCTCATTTTGTAAAGCTCAAAAAGTTCAATAAAAATGGCTCTTACAAAATTTTGCATAACTTGAAAATTGAAGGAGTTATGAACCCTACAAGTTTTAGAATCCCTCTAGCTCCGTCAGTTTTAGAGTTAGGCAAAACATGAATATTATTTTAGTAGAGCTCGAAAAGTTCCACAAGAAAGTTTCAAAAAAATTGTTTTGAAACATCTACCAGGGCTAATGCTTAATTTTGTCCCTTCAAATCCTGTGGTCGGCAAACATGCATACACTTATGTAGTTTGGGTAGCTGCATCTCTAGTTTGAAGGCGGTGCACTGCTACCGGAACACCCTATAGGTACAGGTTAATTTTATTTATATTTGCAATCGTCCTAATCATACGTAAATCAAAAACTACTATTTTTCGTAATTTTTTGCTCTTTTATTTTAGTACATTTGTTAGTTTCATATGATTTTGTGTACATAGTACAAAGTTGCACAAATAAAATTAAACCTAAACTGGGAAATGAATCAGACAATACTTATTGACATTCACGAGACGTACATATTATTAGAAGCAATTATTCTATATCTTATTGATTCAAGAGTGAAAGCACGCAATGGTCGTTGAATAAAAAGAAAGAACCGGCGGACGTTTTAATGAAATCAAGAAATAGGTCTACTTTTGTAAATATTATAGTTTGGTATAGCACAAAACTTTTTATCTTTACCTATACAGAATGATGTGTGAAATACGAAGCCTACAAAATAGATTCCACCATTAGGTTCCCTTGTCACTTGATTCAACGAAATGTTTGTTTGTGGTTAGAAACAAAAACCTTGAGCGTATCATTGGTCCACCATTTGTGTACACTGCATAGGGTTGATCGTATTTGTGGGAAGTCGAAAGTAATCCCTTGTTCAGTGCGGTATTTATTTTGTATTTTACATTTGTGATATACCGAATTACCGATATCTACATGTTTGTTAAGGGACATTTTTTGGTCTGAAAGTATAAATTACAAATATAAACTCGCGTTATTTTCAACTGTACGAGTATACTTGGTCAAAAGAGCAATCTCAGTCAACTCAACTAAAAAGTAAAAACAGGAATTGAACTTCCCTACGGGTGGAAAACGTCGCGCGTAGTTCTACCCCTTACCGTGCCGATAATTCACTTTTACTTTTCATTTTTTTTTTTTGCACTTCTCTCAGTAAGTGAAATTTATAAGGAAGCAGAAATTATATGAAACTTGTTTGTTTATTTTGACTGGTTGTCACCTCTACTCTTTAAGTAATAATTCTTTTACTTTTTCTCTTTTTTTTTGAAAAAAAGTTCTTTTAAAGCAATAAAAATAATAGTATGAAGCATTAATGAAAAAGTATCTCAAAGATTGAAGACGCTGAATTCAAAATCTTGAGATTCGTTCGCTTTTACTTAATACTCGTATTATGAAAATCTAGTTTTCTCGACGATTTTTGAAATTAGTTCTCGGTTTCGCGATATACTATCTATAGCAAATCCCCGTATAATAGAGTGAAAACATCGATACCTACCTATTTCGTGTCTTACATACTTTATGTTTTAGTCAACAGATCAAAAGTTTATATTGAATTGGGTTTTTCTATTATTTTCTGTCGACGTTAGATAACTTAGTACGTGATTAAAAACCTTGTAATTTTCAACGTGTTTATTCTGTTTTAATTAACTGATAAAACGATGCTATTGATTTGTTTTAGAAGTGATGATACGAGTATGAAAAAAATTCGAAAACACGTTTAAACCAAGGCAAAGAGATCAGGAAATTGAGACAACTGCCTTATGTACATCGGATTATAAAAGTGAGTTTTTCTCAAGTTTATTCAATTTTTCATCAAAAACTTTTATTTAAATTTACCATAAGTCATATTTACGTACGTATTATACATGCTACGCTATTACAGATAAAGTGAATCTTATTTATACTTATAATTCGTAAAAAATTGTTCTTCGATTTCTTTCGCTTTTCCTCTTCCTCAAAGTTATTTGTTTTCCTAAGGAAATAGTTTTTATAAAATTTCAGCCTCTCTTTCACCAAACCATAAATGAAATCAGAGAAACCCAAACTAAAAAAAATCTATTTTCCATGCTAACCCCTCAATGTAGTCCATCTCAACAAGAAATGTGATTGGTAAAACTTTCCCCTTTTCATATGATATGTAAGGGGGCTTTAAGTTGACTCAAATTTCCTTCAAAAAAAGAAAAATTGTTAAAAATAGTAAAATTTTCAAAAAATTTCGTAATTGCTCTATGCGTGTAGTTTCCATCGAAACGAAATTCAATTCCTCCTCCTTTACCAAAAAAAAGGAGAAGTCGAAATTCCTCTATTTTTATGAAATATCGAAACTTCTACTTATTTTCCAAGTAAAATAAATAACATTTTTTTCAGTTTTACTTTCCATTGAAAGGGAATATTATGAGAAGTCGACGTAAAAAATTATAGAATTTTGAAAATTTAATGACCTAAATTTTTTAGAAATTTGAACTTGAACGCCTGTAATATCTCTCATCCAAGACTCTGGGATTTTTCAAACATCATTTGACGTTAATGGTCATTATTAAGTCGAGAGTCAAAAATGTCAAATGAAAAATTGGTCAATTTTCAACTATTTTTTTGTTTATTCTTTTTGAAATTCGATGCGTTTAGAAAGTGCCTATGCTTCACTTTAAAGAGGAAAAAGCATGCAATTTATAATTCTTTCATAAAATAAAAACAATTTTGAGAGGATGAGAGCAATTTTTTAAAATTTAGAAATCGAAGCAGCCCAAGTCTGCTCAGTACAAAGTTGGTGAACAACCAGAAAATATTATTAGAAATTTATCAGGCAAATATGGACTTTCAGAGAAGGAAATACAGGGTGTTTCATAGGTATTGTCCTTCTTTCCACTGGTCAAGTAGACAACTCATGCTGAGCAGAAGTAGGTATGTTTGAATACTCTTGGAATTGAAGGGGCAAAGTTATACTCATTCAAAGAAAATTCTCAGTTTTATTCATCGTTTTTGATTTGCCATAACCCTATAACTAATAAAATAAAATATTTTTAAAAAACACAATTTTTTTTGAAATTTCAGAAAAATTTCAATTTTTTTTCATCAACCTACCATTATTATGAATTCAACTTGTGTAAAAAAATGTCCTCTTTTCAATGGTGCAAGTTCTAGCTTTCTATCTTGCTCAAATCAAAAGTTATGCTTGTTGAATTTCAAGAGAATCCTCTGAAAAAATCACATTTTTGTTCAAATTTCATAATTTTATAATTCACCCAAAAAAGTGATTTTATTGATGCAAAAATGACCAAGCGATTGTAATTAATAAAAATAGTAGCTTTGAGGTTTGGGAAAAAAGGGAAGGCGAAGAAGTTGTCAAACCAGTTTTTGGTGAGTTAGTGTTGTTTGACTGGTTTTGGGT
>FIZU01064797.1:0-15791 GCA_900064475.1 Pseudococcus longispinus
GGGTCCAAAACTTTGTGAAAAATTTTTTCTAGTCAAGGCACACCACCTGTGGTATATAGGAGCCCAAAAGCGTTGGGGGCCGATTTCACCTCTTATCCGGCTATACCCTTTTTACTAGAATTAGAAACATTTAATAAAATTTTACGAAGCTTCGGTAAATTGGAAAAAAGAATGATTTCAAAGTTTTGACAATTTTTTTTTACAAAGATTGAAAAGTTGATTTTAAAATTTTCTCAAAATTTTTCAATTCTAAATTTCATGTCATGTAATGAACAGGAAGGAATGAAAAAAACATAACTCAGATATTGACCAAATCCAAGAGGTGATTCATTCTGAGTTGAACTTCTCCCTTCCCCAAAAAATTATGTGCATGCTGTGTGCATCATTTTTTCATCGCAGCTTTGCCATCTTTCGATTTTTGTAAAAATCAAAATTTTCTAAT
Source organism: Pseudococcus longispinus (assembly GCA_900064475.1). NCBI lineage: Eukaryota > Metazoa > Arthropoda > Insecta > Hemiptera > Pseudococcidae > Pseudococcus > Pseudococcus longispinus. The sequence continues at coordinate 443 of FIZU01064797.1, forward strand.
TTGACATGATAAAAATTCATTTAAAAAAAATGGCAAGACTGCAACGAAAAATTCAATTTTTTTGATAAAAATAATTTTTTTATAGTATTTTATTTGTTTGTAACTCAAAAATTACGATTTTTCTACAACCTGCAACTTTTCAGCCCCCTGGTGGGTCGCATTAAATGGTATGTAGAAAGGTTTAGAAATTCAAATTGCATTTTTGCAGGGGTACCATGCTAGTGCAACTACCCCAAAATTGCAAAAAAACGTTTTTTTTTCAAAGCGACCCTTTTTGAGGGTCATTATCTCCACTTTCATATACTTAAGGTATTAGGAGGCTTAACTTTTTTTTGAGAAGTTTTCAATTCGAAATGAATCGCTCCCTTTTCCGATCCATTCTACTAATTGCATAGATCTCAAAATCTCAAAATAGCATAAAAATTAGTCAAATTATTTCATTAATATTTTCGCTGCTGAATTTATTAGGTAAAATTTTTATTTTTTGCTGAAATTTAATGTCTCCATCTATTAAATTTATATTTTGACAAAAATTATACCTTCTCAAATAATCAAAGTAAATTGGTAATGATCGATGATTTAAATTTACATTTCAAAGATTGTAAAGATTTTTGAAAATTTTTCGTCACCAAAAAAATCATTCAAACTGAAACTGCTCATAAATTAAATAATTATTTAAATCTGATGCAATACCTACTTAATAACGATATCAAGTAGGTATCAATAAGGTCACCATAACATAGACCATTTCAATAAATTCTCATTATGGAAAATCGTACGTACCTAACGAAATAATTTAAAATTGGCATTTCGGTAAACATATGTAATTAAGTAGGTACCTATCTAAAAATCGTTTTAAAAAAAGTTCATTAATAAAATCCATCATAATTCGAAGGACCTATTTTACATGATGATTTCGGTTAATTTGTGAATTAATTTGTTCTGCTTGTAGAACTGATTACTGCCATATTTTATTATCCGCAAATTGTACATTTTTTATCGAATATTTTAATAGTTAATTAAATTACTCGGGTTACTATCTTTTGGATTGAAAAAAGTGTACCGAGCCAGCATGAAAAATTTATCGTACGTATTTTTATCAATTAATGAGGTGATGTTTGGAGCTATTAAGATGATTAGTCGATAGGTAGACAGATATTATAAAAACCAGTAATCAGTTTCCATCCTTACCAGTTCTCAATAAACTTTGTTCAAGTGAAACTGTAGTTTCGTGTTTTTTATTCCTTCTTATTCCTTTAAACTTTACAGTAAGTACTTTGGTTCTTATAGCATGATATTCGAATATGTGTATTTTTTTTTAGAATATTTAGGATTTTCAGCTACATTTTTCAGCTAGGTACTTACCTATCAATATTTATTGAAACAGTCGGACTTACTTAGTTATGTAGTTCAATTGTTGCGAATGGATGGAATTCTTTTAGGGGAGGGGTTAATTAATTTTAACAATAGAAATATTTAATTTTAAAAAAGTGTCAAAAAAGTACCAATTAATTTTTTTATGGTTGCTTGCAAAAATTTACCAACATAACTATCATTTCTTTGTTGTACGTATTTTATATGCAGAAAATTTATTGACCACCGTGTATTAGATAATTTCATTACAAAGACGAGACGAATTTATCATTTAATCTTGATTTTTATTGAACTTCGATTTGTTTTTTGTTCTCTTTTCCAAGAACATAATAAAAATAGATTGGTTATTTTCCGCTTTAATTCTTCAAACGTAGTTTATTCTCGATAACGATGAAGTTCGTAAAAAATGATTGTCTAATTTAATTAGGTGAGGGCTGAGTTTGGATAAATCGATTCAATTTATTCGTAGTGGTTATCTCGATGATAAATGGCTCAATGATTTTTGACTAAATTACATCGACCATGGGATTTTAAAATTCATCAAATATTCCTATTCTTTTTAGACATTCACCGACAAATTCAAAAATGCCGGCTCCACGCGGATTCCTACCCGAAGACAAGAACTTTGCAACTAGGGCTATCACTACTCGATTCGATCCAACTCAATGGGAATCATTATGTGTCACTACTCCAATCGTCATGAGCACTACTTTTCAACAACCTGCTCCAGCTCAACCAAAAGTACCTACTAAACTTCTTTTTGCCAAAAATAAATTCTTCACTTAGAAAAATACAAATTCCATCAATTTCCTTCGAATAGAAATACATCTACGCCAGAAGTGGTAATCCAACTCGAGAAGTTTTGGAAGAAATCGTCGCCTCTTTGGAAAAAGCCAAATACGGATTGTGCTTTTCATCAGGATTAGGAGCAGCCAACACTATCGTCCATACTTTGAAATCTGGAGACCATTTGGTAGCCATGGGAGACGTGTATGGAGGTATTTACAGAATGTTCGATCAATGCCTACCCAATAACGGAATCGATGTCCAATTTGTCGACCTTGAAGATGCAACTGCGCTGACTAAATATATCAAAAATAATACAAAAGTGAGAAATTAACTTCCTTTTTTCGTCATTTCATCCTCAAGTACAAATAAATCATTGAATTATGTTATTTTTACAGATGGTCTGGTTAGAAACTCCTACTAACCCACTATTGAAATACGTCGACATTGCAAAAATCAGCGAAATTGCACATCAGCATGGTATCGTTGTCGTAGTCGACAATACATTCTTATCCCCGTATTTCCAAGTGAGTTTTGAAACATATTGCTCGGAATTACATCGTTAGGTGAATTCATTCACCTCATTCAGTTGTACCGAGCTGATAATTTTTCACATTATTGAGTAATTTGGTGAAAAAAATCGAATTTTAAATTTTCAAATGAAGTCAAATTCACCTAAAATTGTAAAAAATTAAAAATTGGGTAATTATCTTCAAAAAAAACTTTGCTCGAATTTGCTCAGCGATGTGAATTTTTTTATAATTCATATTATTAAGCAAATCCGAGCAATTCCAAAAAATTGTTTTTTTGAAGAATTTCACCTGGAATTTGATCGAGGAAGTTGTAACTGGGGGAAAATGAGAAAATATGATGAAATCTTGGAAAATTCTAATAGAAATGCCAATTTTTCATATCGTAGAATAAGTCGACGATAAAATCAATATCAAATTTGATAATTTTCAAATGAAAAATGAAAATAAATTCATCTAGAACTGTAAAAAATTGAAAATATGGTACTCATCTTCAGAAAAAAATTTGCTCGAATTTGCTCGTCAATGTGAATTTTATTTAATTCACATTATTGAGCAAATTCGAGCAATTCCAAAATAATCTCGTATTTGACCAATTTAACTTGTAATTTGATCGAAAGTACGGTAAATGAAAAAAATCACAAAACTTTCGATAATTTCAACAGAAACCTCTCGACTTCGGAGCCGACGTAGTCATCCACTCATTAACCAAATACATGAATGGTCATTCAGACGTTATCATGGGAGCCATTGTGACCAACAGCGAAGAATTATTCAAAAAATTCGCCTTCCTTCAGAATGGTAGACTAACCTTTTCCTGCCTATCACTCCTGTTATAACTCAACCTATAATTTCACTCGAACAATGTATCTAATTTTTCAGCCTACGGTGTCGTTCCCTCCCCATTCGACTGTTACTTAGTTATTAGGAGTTTAAAGACTGTAGTTGTACGTATGAGACAACATATGGAAAATAGTTTGAAAATCGCCCAATTCTTAGAAAATCATTCATTCGTCGAAAGGGTCATCCATCCAGGTCAGAAACCCCCCTCTTTCCCCTCCTCACCCAAATAAAATCCAATCTAACCCGAAAATCTCTCCTTAGGGCTGGAATCACACCCGAACCGAAAAATCGCCGAGAAGCAGACCTCAGGATGGGGTGGAATGTTGTCCTTCTACGTGAAAGGCGGTCTAAGAGAAAGTTCCTTATTAATCAGTAAATTAAAAATTTTTACATTGGCCGAAAGTTTAGGCGGCTATGAAAGCTTAATCGAAATCCCGTAAGTATCATTGTCACAAAAGTGTCAAATTTTTTACCTACGCATCTTCGGGCTGGTGGAAAAGTACGAGTACATTCGCCGCACCAATTTCTGATCTCAGTTTGTAGAGATTAATGCGGAGTTTGGAATTAATTTTTTCACTCATTATACGCATTTGTGAGCGTTTTTTTCCTATTTTAATGATTAAAGTTTAATCATTATACGACGTATTATCATAATTAAGGGGAATGCCCCTGGAAAGCTTGACATTTTTTTACCGGATACAGAAATCCATTGTACCTAATTTTTTTTTCACACGTTTTTTTGGTCGGTAATGTTACGACTACGTAATGTAAAGTATTTGGTTATTTGAGCCAAAAGTATTATTGTATTCGTATTATTGGTATGCGAATGATGTATTATTTTTATCTATTCAGTATTAGATTAATTATTACTAATTTTTTTTCGCCTGTAATCACCTGTGATAATTTATCTAACTCCTCGCAAATCAACCGTTACATTATTATGCCACTGAGGCATACTCATTCAAAGACCCATTATTTTTTTCGGCTATGTCGAAGCCCAATTCTCAAGTAGCATCGTAGCCTGGCTTTTTCGCTTCTTAAATTAATATTCCAAAGTGTTCGTAAAATTGTTCTAGGCTTTCGTGACGTCATTATTCGGTTATGTTCTGTCGGAAAGTCGCAGATCAGGATTTTATGGGCGCTTTGAAGCTATATAGGCGTAGCGATACGCCGATTTATTTTTAGTCCTTATTTTGTAAGATAGGTGCTCGCGACATGTTCTGGATTTTTGGGCGTTGTGGGTGAATTTTTGTTCGAAATTGTTACGAGCTGGGTTGGTCGAGTTGGTGAAGTGATTAGGCCCCGATATCGTCAGTTTTTAATGACAAGGTTGTTGAAAATTCTTCGATTATTGTATAAGTAGGTAGCCTAGGTCGTTATACCTACGTAAGTCTAGTTACAAAGCTTTATTACGGTTTGTGGTTCTAAGTGAACTACGAATAAAACTGTAGAATTGTCTGTAAAATGACGAATTGCTCAAAATAGCTCAATGTTGTGGATCGAATTTATATGAGAGTTTTTCAACATTTTTAAAGGTAAAAAGAAACACCATTGTTTTTGCTTGAAGAGAATTGTTTTGAAAATTCCTCTGATTTGTTGCATGGTGTGAATTTTTTGAAAGTGTCAAACAGTTGAACAAATCAGAGCAGAATTAGACAATGAAAAAATTTAATCTGCGAGTTTCTTTCTTGAAAAACCATTCTAGATGATTTTTTTTGAAACCTTGCATAATTGAATGATTTCAAATAATTTTATGAAGAAGAATTTCCCTGAATATTTACGAATTTCTGAGATTATAAATACAGAGAGGCGCGTAAGTCAGTTTCCCAATTTGCAACAATGTGTTTTCCTCCCATAAATTTGTATTTTCTGGACAAACTAAGGGTCCTACGAAAAAAATGATAAGAACCAAAGTTGTAGAATATAAAATTTTCTTTTTTTGTCAAATTATTCACTTTTCCCTCAGGAAGCTTGGTTTTCGTTATTTTTGCAATCAAAGTTAGCCATGTGAAAAATCATATGTACCTAATTTTGAACTTCGACTGCAAAAATCTCGAAAACTGAGCCTCCTAGAAAAAAACTAGTAAATCATTGGAGAAAGGAAATTTTACTCTCTATAACTTTAGTTCTTATCATTTTTTTCGTAGGACTCTTAGTTTGGCCAGAAAACCCATTTGAAATGGAATTCAGACGAGAAAAACACTTGGCAGATGAATCAAATTTCAATTACAATTTTTTCGTTCTTGAAATATAAAGCAAAATTCTCTCAAATTTACTCATTAATTTGGGCAATGAACAAATCTAATCTAATTATTTCTGTGCACTCAAAGTTATTTAAATTTTCGAGGTAGATGTTGAAAATTTTGGAAAAACAAAAAAATGCTTGAATTCGCTAATGAATTTGAATTTAATACTCATTACTGATCAAATCTGAGCAATCACTTTTTTCTTTCGAATTGGCAGAAATGGACCTAATAAGTGGGACAAGGGCAGCTTGCCTCAAAAATGGGAGGTTCGACGTTGAAAATTTTTCAATGTTATGACTTCCTAAAAAATTTAATTGGAAAGTATTGCAATTTTTAGTCTGAAAAATTGGAGAAATAAAATTTCGAATATTTAGCTGGCTCTAAATTATGCCAATTTGGATTCTTCTCTAATAAATTTATCTAAATTTGTCTAGATAAGCCTCAAAAATTAATTAATTTTTATACTTAGATGAAATACGAGAGAAAAAGTGATCGAAATTCCAATTCGCTCGTTAATTAAAATCATTTTTCCTTGAAAAGTCACAATTGATCTAGATTTTTGAGATAGATCCAAAAATATGCAATTTTTTTGGTGAAATATGAAAAGAAACGAGGCTCGAATTGGCTAATTAATTTAAATTTCATCGGTACCTACTCACGATCGATCAAATTTAAACATTTCCCCCTTCCAATTGCTCAAAATTTTCGAAACTCCAGTTCAAACATGAATTCCTCACCCCCCCCCCCCCTCGTCCCCCCGTAATTTTCAGTCATATTTATAATCCAAAAATAAACAATTTTTTTATGTCTAAATTGTAATTGTAAAGTTTGCTCAAATTTGTTCATAAGTTTGAATTTTTCACTCAATAATGAGCAAATCTGAGCTACTTTCTTTTTTCTTTCAAATTTTGGGTAATTTTTTACTCGAAATCAGATTTATGTATCGACCGATGGATTTTATGTCATCTGGAAATATATCTATTTGTCTTTTCGAGCAGGTCAGAGCAATTTGTCATTTTCGAGGTCCTTTGAAACACGAACGAAATTATTTTCAAGTTGATCGTACATATTTTTAATTATCAGATTGGTTATTGCATTGCATGAATTTTTTTAGTGGTTCAATGAAGAGCCACTAAAATGCTTATCTAGTATTTTTAATCGATGATTATCGTGATAGTGCACGAATATATCATTTCAGTTCATAAGTAGGTAAAGGTTACCTATCTACATAATCTACATACCATTTTACAAACACTCGATCAACTTGTACAAATATTTCACTTCAAAGGACGCCAAATATGTAAACCCAAATATTAAGAATTTTCAACGACGCCCTCCACCCCTCTCATGATCTCATACTTCTTCCTTGACTATCCAACTCAGCAGATACGAAGCACAAAGTGCTTATCCGTGTCTCAACTCGTAAAACCACGATATTGATACCTATATGATCAATCCGTTCGTGGTATTTCTTTCGATCCAAGTTGAAAAAAAAAATCATAATCTAAAACACAGACCTATAAGGTCTAGCTCTTTTACCCCGAACATGTCTATCGATCGGCACCATTAAACTGATTCATGTGGTTACCAAAGCCAATATTTTTATGTTCTTTTAATAGGTCAATAATGACCCATGCTTCGGTACCCTTAGAAGAGAAAAAAAAGCTCGGGCTAACTGATAACCTGATTAGGGTATCAGTCGGCTTAGAATGTGCTGAAGATTTAATTGACGACCTTAAACAAGCTTTAACCGCGGTCACCGAATCGACTAAATGTAACGGTCTTAATACACTGATCAAATGATCATGAACGGATGTCGCAAATATGGCCACAAATGGCTCGATTAAATAATCATCTAAGTACATTAAACATGTTAAGTTCCGTCGTAAAGAATTTTTTCTAATATTTTTTTAAAATTATGTAATATTTTTTCGACTAGTTTTACATTTTTTGTTTTTATTTGTTGCTTTTTTTTATTCGAATAAATCATTATTGCAATTTGTACCTGAAGATTTATTTTTTCAACGATGATGACGTCGTCGTGATGCGACAAATTGATAAAGATTGCTCAAGGTGACGCGAAATTTAAAAGGAGGTGAGGTGGAGGGCAAAAAAACACTTTTTTTCGACATTATCGAGCCTTGAATCTAAATTCATGGTTTTTTGACCTTTTGAGTCTGTTTTTGGTGTTATTGAATTAGATGCGAGCAAAACAAAAAAAGGACAAAAGAGATGAGACTCAACTCAAAATGATCAAAATTAACCAAAATTAACCCTTTAGTGCCTGAAAAAAAACTGGAGGTCACTTTTTAACAATTTCATGTCAATGTGACCTCTAAACTGAGGCTAGAAGAAAATTACACAAAATTTCTGGGAACTCGAAATCTCACTCAAGAAATAGGTACCTACCTAAGTTACCTATACTTGCATTTCTTATGTCAACTAGGTGGGTAATCGTAAGCAAAGGTAATGAAAGTATCTCTTTGTGAAAATTGATGAGAAATCACAGAAAATTTCACACCTCCTCCCTTTGCTGCTAGATAGAGCTCTCTTTCAAAAATAAAGAAATTTCAAATCCCTTGTTGAATTATTCTTCTAATTTTTAGATTCGGTTCACTTTGTATCGAAAGTTTTTGAATTAAAAATTAATTAATTTGATTTTGGTAACTGAAAATCCACGCAGAAAACTATCTTTCAAAAGGTAACTAGTGTTTTTTGAGAAATAATGATTTCTGCGCCGAAATAAAAGTGTAAGGGTGGAGGTTCTTTGTCCCAGTATATCCTGAAAGTTTCTTGCAAGCCATGGACGTGAAGTTTTCTCCCTCATCTTGATCTTAATACAAGAACCAACGATGAAAAATTGAATTAAAAGATTGCAAAGGTGTAAGATTTTTTCACAAATTGCTGTGTAGTCGAATTCCTGTCCAAAAAAGCAACAATGAAAATTCTTTCCTCAGAAATCAATTCAAATCGAAAATCATCTTAAAATCTCTTAATTTTGTTGTTTATTTTACGAAAGTATGAAAAATTTAAATTTTGGTTCATGTGGGGCCTTGAAATAGACTACGTGAATTACAAACACGAAATTTCAACCTGCTATTTTTCTTATTGATTATTATTATGAAAGATTGGAAGGGAAGAACATTGAAATCTATGCTCTAGATATATCTCTTTTTTTTTGGGAATACGATAGTGAAATACTCGTAGATATCTACTTATCAAAAAATAAGGCTGAGATTATAATTACCAACGGCTGATCAAACGTCATCTCATTAATACGATTCAATTGCAAAATTCCCGTTATCAGATGAATCAATAATAGAGTAGGTATCGTATCAGCTAAAATTTCCTAGATACGTTTGACTTGTCGGATCGCAGTACTGTTTGTGTATTTATTATTTGGCCCAAAAATCGATCCAGCTGAGATACAGCGCAAGTTGCCGGAATTTTATGACTCGTCGGACGTGTTTGTCAATTTTTTTCCTCAGGTTGCCAACATTGCAAAAAACTAATTTCATTTTCAAATTCCACGACTTCATTTTACCCTTTTTGCCCCTTCAACCACATCCATGGGGTTTCCACAATTCACACCACACGTTTGTCAATTTTTATTCACTTCAGGTTGGCAGCATTGCATAGAAATAATTTAATCAGAAAAAAAAATTAAAAAGTGAAAAACCTGTCTTCAAATTAGACGATAAGAAACGTCGTTGACGTAAAAAAAAATTAATTAAAATTCTGCCTTCAAAAAATATTATATGTAAGATCCACAACCTGTTATGCCATAGTAACACTGCAAATTAAGCATGCACAGCTCCACTGAAGCAAAGATAAATGAAGAATACTGCAAATTACGCGCAGCACTACTTACGCAGCACTTCCGGCGCAAAGATTAATGAAGAATGCTGCAAATTATTCATGCGCTGCACCTTTGAGACAAAAATCACCCCCCCCCCCCCAATCATTCACAAATTACATCAGTACATGTCCTACAAATGATACTACACGTTAATCACTTTTTATTTTCTATAGGTTGGTGCTACTGTGAAAAACTAATTGCATTCTAAAATTCGACGACTTCATTATACCTACCCTGTTTGCCTTCTCCGCCACCCTATACGTTTTCCACAAGGCACATTACGTGTTCGTCACTTTTTATTTTCCTCAGGTTGGCACCACTGCAAAAAATAATCGTATATTCAAGTTTTACGAGCTCAATATACCCAATTAGGGTCCTTTAACCCCCCCCCCCCTCCGGCAGCATTGCGAAAAACTAATTATATATTCAAATTCCACGACCTCAGGATACCACCCCCCCTCCTTTGGATCCTTCAACCACCCCCATACGATTCCAATAAGTCACACTCGCCAAGATCAATGAAGAATGCTGCAAATTACTTATTCAGCATCCCTTTCACTTACGCAGCACTACCGACGTAAACTGCAATGACAAATGCTGCAAATTACTCATGCGTAGCACCCCAGATACAAAAAAATTGCTGAACATCGATACCCGGATCTAAAACTAGGGTTGAAATTGAAAAAAAATTACTGAACATCGATGTTTGGGTCTAAAACTAGATTTGAGGTGAAAGAAACATTACTGAACATCGATACCCGGGCCTAAAACTAGATTTGAGATGAAAGAAAAATTACTGAACATCGATATCCGAACCTAAATTTAGAAAAAAAATATTACTGAACCTCGATACCCGGGTCTAAAACTAGGGCTGAAATTGAAAAAAAATTACTGAACATCGATGTTTGGGTCTAAAACTAGATTTGAGATGAAAGAAACATTACTGAACATCGATACCCGGGCCTAAAACTAGATTTGAGATGAAAGAAAAATTACTGAACATCGATATCCGAACCTAAATTTAGAAAAAAAATATATTACTGAACCTCGATACCCGGGTCTAAAACTAGGGCTGAAATTGAAAAAAAAATTACTGAACATCAATACACGAACCTAAAATTAGATTTGAGAAAAAAAATTACTGAACATCGATACCCAGGTCTAAAACTAGATTTGATATTTTAAAAAAATTACTGAACATCGATACCCAGGTCTAAAACTAGATTTGATATTTTAAAAAAATTACTGAACATCGATACCCAGGTCTAAAACTAGATTTGATATTTTAAAAAAATTACTGAACATCGATACCCGGACCTAAAAGTAGGTTTGAGATGAAAAAAATATTCCAGAACCTCGATACCCGGGTATAAAACTAGGGTTGGAATTGAAAAAAAAATTACTGAACATCGATACCCGGGTCTAAAACTAGATTTGAGATGAAAGAAACATTACTGAACATCGATACCTGGGTCTAAAACTAGATTTGAGATGAAAGAAAAATTATTTAACATCGATATCCGAACCTAAATTTAGATTTGAGATGAAAAAAATTACTGAACATCGATACCCGGGTCTAAAACTAGGGTTGAAATTGAAAAAATATTACTGAACCTCGATACCCGGATCTAAAACTAGGTTTGAATTTGAAAAAAAAATTACTGAACATCATTAACCAGACCTAAAACTAGATTTGAGATGAAAGAAGAATTACTGAACATCGATTTCCGAACCTAAATTTAGATTTGAGATGAAAAAAATATTACTGAACCTCGATACCCGGATCTAAAACTAGGTTTGAATTTGAAAAAAAAATTACTGAACATCATTAACCAGACCTAAAACTAGATTTGAGATGAAAGAAGAATTACTGAACATCGATTTCCGAACCTAAATTTAGATTTGAGATGAAAAAAATATTACTGAACCTCGATACCCGGATCTAAAACTAGGTTTGAATTTGAAAAAAAAATTACTGAACGTCGATACCCAAACCTAAGACTAGATTTGGGAAAAAAATTCTGCCTGCAAAAATATTGGTCAAAATATGAAAAAATATTTTAAAAACGCCTTATGGAGTATGCAACCAAACTTACATCGGTGCAGGAGTTGCCTAACCACAGGTTGAAAAATTGCCCCATAACTCAAGTCCTCGTGATGACGTCATGAAGACTTGAGTTTTAGGGCAATTTTTCATTATGTGGTTAGGCAACTCCTGCACCGATGTAAGTTTGGTTGCATACTCTGTAAGGCGTTTAAAAAATTTTTTATAATTGAAAATGATCGTTTTAATTGATTTTTTCACTCAAAATGACCGTGCGAAGGGTCAAATTCATGGTTTTTTGATGCGAGGAATCCATTGGCGTTATTATTTTTACGATTAAATGAATAATTAATGCAGAAATACACATTTATGACGAAAATTTTATTCTTTTCAATTAGTATATCACTATTTCAATTGTTTTTTCATCGAAAATGATCGTTCAAAGAGTCAAAATCATGGGTTTTTGATGCAAGGAATCCAATGGTGTTATTATCTTCACGATTGAATCAATATTTAATGTCAAAACAGCCATTTATGACCCAAAACTACAATTTTTTTGTAATTAATTGCCTAAATAAATTGAAACTGGTTCGATAAGTAAATAAATAAATACATAAACAGTAACTCGATATATTTCAAAATGTAAATTCCTAAAATTTGGTCATTCTTGAAATATATCTCCTGAATTACTAAAAATAAAGAAAATAAAACACTCCATATCGTTCCAAATAGCGACCTCATCTCAAATTTGATTACATATTCGTAATCAACGATCTCAAATCTATCACTTACTCCAGTTTCTGTTCCTCAGGACAGGATATTCAAAAAATGCATAATTTTTGCCATTTTTGTTCCTGTTTGAGGTGGAAAAAATTATCGAAAATATGCGTTCAAAGTGTCTAGAAGGGTGTATTTGTAGAAATGTTGGTTCCCCATTTTCGTTGCAATTAGTTAGGATTTTTTTTTTCAATTAAATAGTATCACATTTGTAATTACATTTAAAACATTTATTCGTTTTTTTTTTTACTAACAGATTCATACATAATATCTACATTAACGCGTCCAAATTAATTACGTATATAAAAAATTCCCTTAATAATATCATATTCCATAATTTACACGTATTAAAAAAATCCATTCACCATTCCATTATACACAATTGCCTAATTTTAAAAACAGTGAAAGCAAATTAGTGTAAAAATTGATCACAAGATCTAAAATGAATTTTTTTACATACAAACTCGCTTCCCACGTATCGTGAAATCGCATAAAATATCCTTGTGATTCGAAATTCAAGTATAAACAATTAATAAAAGTTTTTTATCACATAAATAACAGTAGAAAAAAAACACGTAAAAATCTAACCTCTAAAATTGATCTATACTTTAATTATTTCAGACTTGATACGAATTTGCACGATTACAGTGTAAAAGCGATTCGAAATCTAAGACACCCCGGTCCCCCTTTTTTGAAATACATACTTTCGTCAGTACTGTGCCTAGAAAAAAAAGATTCATTTCACAGTAGCACCTTCGCTGATCGCTTTCTTCGAGAAAAAATGCTTACGAATATGACTAAAACAATGACTAGAGAGAGAGAGAGAAGGGGGAAAATATATACATCATACGAAACGAAACGAAAAACAAGGGAAGAAAATAAAAAGAAAAAAGGATACGTTCATATTGTCACAATTAAAAAGCTCCGAAGCCGGCGCTTCAACGTTTACAAAACATGCTAAATAGACAGGGTAGGTAACTGAATAGCGAGAGGTTTCCAGATTTTGGTACCACGTAAAAAGCTTACATCGACTGGCTGATTTCTGCAGTCGAACGTACGAGTATATCATATTAAAGAAGATATGGCAATGATATGTTTGTTTCTCTGGTCATCGATACGTACAAGTAACATGGTATGGTAAAATAACATACATATAGACAGATATGTAAATAGTTGTAACTGCGTAAAACGGAAATGGTAGATTGGGTTAGGTACAGGTGAGAAAATCGTGTCAGGATTTTTAAACGAAGAGATATTATGTAGGTAGAGAAATAAATAGGTAATTTATCACAAAAAAATCCAGGCGAACAAGAAAAGATGAGTATAGATTACAATTTTACATGAATATTTATATATTACAACTGAAGATGATTTTCGAGAGAATTTTCATATTGTACAAAATTATCGTATACCCTTTTTTTCCATCAACGAATTCGGGTACCGTTTGGTTACGAGATTTTTAAAAAAAAAAGAGGAAAATTAAAACTAGAGATTACTCTATGACTTAATTAACTTTGAGCGGATGTTGAGAGTATATTTGTTTATCGAAGTCGCCGCTGTATGCAACGTTGTTACGTTTTAAAAACGCGTATAGCTTCTTGAATGTTGGCCTTTGATTGTAATCGCGTTCCCAGCATTCGCACATTAATTCGTATATCTCTGATGAGCATACCGAAGGTTTTGGTAACAACGCAACCTGGAAAGTTGAAATATTATTTAATTTTTCATTATGGACAATTACAGATATGAACACGTGATTATTTCAATTTTTGGTATTGGAATGTGGGCTCGAAAAAGACAATTTGAAAACTTTATCGAATTAATTTGTATGTCAGAAAATTACAAAGGTCTCAAGAATATCATTAAAATTGAAAGAAAAATTGAATCATCAAAGGAAGGAAGGGTGCACCAAGGGGTGATTTTTTTTGGGAAAAGGGGTGGGTACAGAGTTCACCATAGGTACAGTAATATATAAATGCGGACACAACGGGCACCTCTTTTTGACAATTTTTGCTCAATCATGATCTGCATTCTGCATTCAGGTGATAAGAATTTTTCCTTTGGCTGCCTCCCCCCCCCACCTTTTGCGTAAATAGGTCATGGCACTGCATCATTTTGCAGGAAATTTTATGAGGAACATTTTGTTGTATAGAGTACTTTTTTCAGTTTTTAAAATTTATCAAGTTATTTATGAAAAATAGGAATTTTTCAAAATTTTAATGATTCATCCCTTTTTTTGACCACCTGTCTTTGAGATGGAATCAATTTTCTTCATCGTTCTCTAGAATCATATTATGACCAACGTTTCACTACACTGCTTTTTTTCTGTTCTTGATATTTTTCGAGTAATTTGCTCAAAACATACGGAATTCGAAACAAAATCGAGATATTTAAAGTTCAAGTTTCCTAAGAAATCAATGGATGAAATGAAAAATAATTTGTCATAACAGTTATTGCATAGAATCAAAAAATAAACAACTCTTGTCCAAAACTTTTAGCTTAGGATATGCTTTTAATATTGAGGACCGTTGATCAGCCTTGATCAGCAGTGATCAAGGATGATAGAGCCTATGAGGACCTAGGAATGATTCCAAACATCATTGATCAGCAGTGATCAAGGATGATAGAGCACATGATGACCTAGTACAGGTTCCAAACATCGCTGATCAGCTGTGATCAAGGATGATAGAGCCGATGAGGACCTAGGACTGATTCCAAACATCGTTCATCAGCCTTGATCAGCCTTGATCAGCCGTGATCAAGGGTGATAGAGTCTATGAGAACCTAGTACTAGTTCCAAATATCATTTATAAGCCTTGATCAGCAGTAATCCAGGATGATAGAGCCCATGAGGACATGTCACTGATTCTGAACATCGTTGATCAGCAGT
>FIZU01064805.1:0-12326 GCA_900064475.1 Pseudococcus longispinus
CGGAAAGCTTAAAATGTCCATTTGACCTTGAAAAAGTGCTCGAAATTTTTTTCAACAAATTTTAAAAATCACCCTTGATACTATCTATCATCCTTGCAAATTTGAAAATATTCGGTTGAAAACAGCCAAAAATAGAAATTTTTAACGAAAATCCACATTCAACCCTCCAGAAGGGGTAAGGGTTGAGATATCGAGCTAAAAATTTCGTCGCGGGGGTTTTAGGCCATAAGGACCAACTTCCATGGATAATTTGAAATTCGGTGCTCAGGGCCAAATCACCCCTATAAATCCGGCTACGCTCTTTATATCTTTTTTAATGCTTTTTTCGCATTTTTATCAAATATTTCAAAACTTTCTACAGCTCTTCATCATTTAAACGTAATTTAAAGCTAATTTTAGTCATTTTTATGAGTTTTTCGGAATTTTTAAACAGTTTTATGATTTTTTGACAAATTTTTCACCAATTTTACCAATTTTTAAAAAAATTTTAACAAATGTTGTAACAATTTTCATGATATATTTGTAAAATTTATACAACTTTCAACAATTTACATCATTTTGCCTCATTTTTATCGATTCTTAACGAAGTTTTAACAAGTTTTTCGTCATTTTGAAGACATTAGACGAACCAAAACAGATGACAGCCTAGGTGCTCAATTTCCACACCTTTGGGAACCCCTAAATCGGTTTTGCAATTCGATCTCAGAAATGTGATGGTGGACTCGGGGTCGGAAGAAGGTCCACTTTCGATAATACATCGCAAAAATTTTACACCTTTCCAGTGCCACTCTTTGACAATTTTGAAACAATATGCTGCCTTGGTACCCATCCGCAGGCCAGATGATCGCGAAGGGCAAAGACTTGGTCGACGTCTCAGCATCGCGCGAAGAATTACTATAAAAAGGCGATTCGCGAACCGGGCGTTTCGTTCGTATTTTATTGAAACGTTTTCGTTTCGCAACACCGCTGCGAACGAACAACGGTACGCGAAACTGGTATAATTTATACGAACGTGTCAAATAATATGTAAATCAATCGAGGGAATTTTTTTTTCTTACGCCGGTTTCGCAAACATTATCGTAGAGCTGTGAGCGCCATACAAAACAAACGCCAAGTACGAGACGATCGCGTCGCACTATGCCTGTTGTCATTCAAGCTACAACCGACGATAAATTATTGTCTATCAATGGTATTTGAAAACTACTAGGAAAAGATTATCAGCGTCAAAGAAACGCCGTCTCGGATTCTTTTTTTTTTCCATCCTCGATCGGAGCTTCTTCCTTGTGGCAAGCTCTACTTTGATTGTAATCGAGCCTAGGAACGTTGCGTTGTGTGGAGAAATTGCCATGCTGAGATTTTCATAGAGATTAAAGCAGCCTAGCCGGAGAGAAAAGTAAACCGAACCGGAGACGTGGTGTGCTGCATGAGATTATCGAATTCGTCGCTTTGAATAACCAACGAAATCAATTAATGAATTACCCTTGCGCGAGAGTGGAAAAAACCAATGGATTTTAGTCGCAATTCAATCTACTCCTAAGAGTTCAAATTTGTAATATGAATTTTCGTACTGTTCTACCCTAATCATCTATCGCAATTTTGTCTGGCCAGTGTATAAATAGAGCAGATTATTTCATTTTAAAATTATATATGTACCTATCATCTCGACTCGAGTGCTCAATTAATTGAATCTAAGCTGCGGTGTGTTATGTACAAATGAGATGTTTAGTTTGATGCTTCGCCTGCATGGTGAGCCATTTCAGTGCATAGGTTCACTTTTGTGCTCGTTATGTGGTCGTTGGTATGTTTGCAAATGTCTCCAGGTCTGTTTATTTTTCAAGTTAATGAGATTTGAATTGAATATTACTGATGAGGGTATTCAGATTGCTTGTAGGCCCACTGGCGTTTACTCTGCGATGACGTAAAAGTAAACCAATAAAAAAAGAGCCAAATGGCAAGGAATTTGATAGTTGAATGAGATTAAAAATTGTAGCAGTAATCAGTTTATTTGAATTGCAAAAAAAATAATGGAATAGGGAAATAAAAAGAAGAGGTACTAGAAAAATCAAAAAATCATGCTCTCTGAATTTTTTTATAAACTGATTCAAGCCCAGCTTTAGGATTTTCTCGGGTGAGGGGGGGGGGGGGGGGGGGGGGGGGGGTCAGTTCACATTCAGGGATAAACTGAAGTTGTCTTTCGATTTTCCAACCCCACATACAATTTTTCGAAATGTTTCTCACTTAGAGTCAGTGCTGGATAATTCATTTACAAAAAAAAAAAAATCAAAATCGTGATTTACATCAATGAAAATGATGATGATTTATTTTTTGAGTGCTTTACAACTTATGGATAGATTTTGGTGAACGATTTCTCAACGTGATGATTCAAAATAATTTTTCTTAGGATGAGCTTCAATTTTTATAAAAAAATTAAAATGAATTGTAAAAGTCGTTGAAATTTTCTCTTAAATGATTGAAAATGTTGTAAAATTTGTTAAAAATGAAGAAAAGTATTCAAAGTGATGTACGAAATGTTGAATTTTTACGTAAAAGTTGGTGAAAAAAGTATAAAAGTTATTGAAAAGTATGTGAAATTTGTTAAACAATCATGTGACATGACTGAAAAATCGAAAAAATCATTGAAAATTATGAAAATTTTGTCAAAATGTCGCCAAAATGACGAAAAACTGGTTTAAACTTTATTAAGAATTGATCAAAATGATAATTGAAAATTGTTGAAAGTTGTATAAATTTTGCAAAAATATCATGAAAATTGTTTTAAAATTTGTTAAAATTTTCTTAAAAAGTTGTGAAATTGGTGAAAAATTTGTCAAAAGGTCATAAAACTGTACAAAAATATCGAAAAATTCATGAAAATTGTTAAAATTAGCTTTAAATTTCGTTCAAATTATGAAAAGTTGTAGGAAGTTTTGAAATATTTGCTAAAAATGCGAAAAAAGGATTGAAAAATTTATAAATTTTGTTAAAATATCATAAAAAAATGTCTGAATAATCCGGGAATTTCTTTGAAATGACATGAAAAATAATAAAAATTGTTGAAAATTTCGCAAAAATCATTCAAAACTTCGTAAAATCTTGGAAATTGACGCAAAATTGATCAAGATTTTATAAAATGTTTCTTAAATTTCCTAAAAACTGTCGAGAAATTCAATAAAATTACTAAAACTAGTTTTAAAATTCGTTTAAGTAATATAAAAATTGTAAAAAGTTTCGTAAAACATTCGGAAAATTGTGTAAAAACATCGAAAAAGGTCGATGTAAGATTAAATAAAATTTTACGAAAAATGTGTGAAAAATCTAGAAAATCATTGAAGATTTTGTCAAAATTGTCTTGCAAAATCATATACTTACCTAATTGGTCAAATATTGTGTGAATTTTTTTTCAGATGTTCCAAAAAAATATTGTAAAAATTGTTAAAACTTTGGTAAAATCAATGAAAATGATGCAAAATTTGACAAAACACGAAAAATATGTGAAAAATTGTAAGAAATTGTTCGAAATTTTGTAAAAATTGTTAAAAATTATGTACATTTTGTTAAAATTTCATATAAATTTTCCAGCTTTTTTATTAAAAGTTCACGAAGTTTATGCAAAATTCATTGAAATATTACAAAATAGTTGAAAAATTTTGTAAAAACTATTAAAAAATTCATCTTTAAATTTCGTTCAAATAATGAAAAAATTTGTAGTGCGAGTAAGTTTTGGAAAATTTGCTAAAAATTTATGAAAAGTATTGAAAAAAATGTAAAATTTGTTGAAATATACTGAAACATATGTCAAAAAAAATTGAGAAAATCGTTGAAAATTATGGAAATTTTGTGAAAATGAGATGAAAAATGGCGTATAAATTGCTGAAAGTTTCAAGGAAAATTATGCCAAATTAATTGAATTACACGAAAATTCGTAAAAATCTTGGAAATTGATGTAAAAATTAATCAAGATTTTGAAAAATTATTCTAAAATTTCATAAAAACTGTTGAATAATTTATTCAAATTCCCCTCTATCTCTCCCTCACTCCCCCACCACTCGCCTCCCATCCCCAAAAATTTGAAAAAATTGTTCGAAGTCATGAGAATTGGCCTAAGTTTGGTTAAAATTATTTAAATGATCATTAAACTCATCGAAATTGTAGTAAGTAGGTAAACTTTGTCAAAAAAATTAAGAAAATTGTTCAAAATTTACCTCGTCGTGAAAATTGTTTTAAAAAATATCTAAAATTGACTCAAATGCTGGAAAATTATCGACTTTGGTCATTTCAACACATTTTAGGTACCAATTTTTCAACAAATTCGGGTGTTTTAGGCCAATTTTTACATATTTTGAACAATGTTTAAGGATATTTTTCAATTTTACAACTATTTTTTCAGAAATTTCATCAACATTTCATTATATTGAATTTAATTTTGAATATTTTTGGCCATTAAAGTTTGAATGCGTTTTGTGGAATTTTGAACAATTTTTCTAAAATTTTCAACAATTTTCGTGAAATTTCAACCGATTTTTTTAATATTTCAAAAAATTTTATTTTTTTTGCTGAATTTTTATATTTTTTTAAAACAATTTTCACACTCTTTTGTCAAGTTATACAAAGCTTTGAAACAATTTTCCCAAATTTTTAGACAACTTTTACGATTTTTGAATAGTTTTACGAAGTTTTCTTAATTTTTATAGAACTTTCAAACATTTTTAAAATAATTTCGGATAATTTTTATGAGATTTTAGCAATTTTTGCCATTTTTCCAAGTGTTTTGTGAAAATCGATTGAATTGTTTTCACAATTTTTCGAAAATTTGATTGAAGTTTTGAAATGAATTGAACTATATTTTCAAAATTTTTCATATTTTGAAAGAATTAAAATTTTGTTTTGATGATTTTTATAACATTTTGAACATTTTTCACAAAATTTCGAACTATTTGAAAATTTGGCTCTTCTGAACTTGCAAAAAAATTTGATGTCATCAAAAGTCATCGCTGTAATATTTTTATCAATTTTTTTTTAACCACCTCGTAAAATTTCCTCCATATTTAAAATTTAGATATTTAAATTCCACGAACAAAATTTGAACAGGGTTAAATGGCATAGAACGATTTGACGTCTAAAACATCTGCATTCTTGTATCTCTGCAGCCTATGGCACACCTGTTTGACCTGTTCAAGCTTTCAACGAAATCGCACGCATATATCACAAACCAAAGAGAGCGCCTAAAAAGAGAAAAAAAGGCCCAGAGGTACGCAAAGGCGCGACACTCAACTGGTGTGTATGTCTCTGCGAGCCGTACGTCTACGTAGTAAATTCATTAGGAAAATTTTCACATACACACGCGGCCAGACTCATTCTAGCGAATGACTGAGCATTACTAAAACAATTTGAAGCTTAATTAAACGCGGCGCTGCGGCTTTTCTACCGGCAGATTTGGCCATCATCAGCGCTTTTAATGATCGACCATTGTGTACACAAGCAAAGCAACGACCACCATCAGCCACAATGAAAGCCGTTTACGCTGGCCCGCTTTTTACATTCTTTACTTTTGTAATTATCACGCGAGTTTTCAATGCCGCGTATACATCGTATAGTAACGTAGGTACATACGTACAAATACAAACACGACGACTTGGACTGAGGATGAGGAATACTATACGAGTACACGGAGTTCTTTCTCTACGTGTACGTAGACTTGTAACACGTGTGGCGTTATTATTATATGCTTATACATTTTTCTCGTCTTCTATACCTACATCTACTTTTCATCATCACAGGCACAAAAAAAACCAACCTCGTGACTTGAGGCCGTGATTTATTGACTCTTTCTCCCAACTAAGAGAGCTCGCGCGCACTGCTAATTCCATTAAATAGTGCTAATCAGTTCGACTAAGAAATCCGTACCACCAACGAATACTTCGTTTCGCGGTATTGGCTAATAAATGAGGTAATTTTCGTACAGTAGCCTTTCCCCCTTCTTTGCCGGAGGCTGGGTGATGAGTAGAGAATGGGTTGAGATTTGAGAGGTGTGATTTGATGACATGGTGTTAGTTTTTTATGGTGTGATGTGGTTGAGAGTTGTGTTTGAGGGTAGAAGGGTGTCGATTTGAGAGATTTTTCAAGCACCTGTGGCGATGATTTCAGTTTTTAGGAGATATTCGATATTCATTTTGGAATTTTGGAGAAAAATATGTATAGCATTCTAGAATTGTTGATTCTATAGTTTGCAAAATTTTAGATTAATTTTATAGAAAATTAGAACTCGGTTAGGTATGTTTAAAAAATTCTAGAATATTGAGAAATTATAGAAATGAGGGGTGTACTTATATTATTCTAATGGGGAAACATTTTTTTGAACTGAGTTCACGATACAAGAGATTCTAGGCTATAATTTGGTAGTATTCTTGAACAAAAATATCAAAAAAAGTTCATTTGAGCATAGGATATACTTTTGAGATGGCCAAACCCACGAAAGACCTGACTTTTAGACATTTCGTCAAACTTTTTTGGACTTGGAAAAATTTTCAGATTTACAGTTTCCACTGATTTTTTGGAATTAGAAAATTTTAGAAATCAGGGTAATTTTCTGATATTTTGTGTGGTAGGCCTCTTGGACCTGAAAAGTTTCAGAGATCACGCTAACTTTCAGACATTTTGTCATACTTTTTTGGACTCAGAAAATTTTTAAAAATTCGAATGAATTTTGGACTTGAAACATTTCAGCTTCATGGACTTGGAAAATTTTAAGGCAAGTTTAAATCAGAGTATTGCCAGACAGATTTTTACCTAAGGCTGATTTTTAGACATTTTGTCAGACAAACACTTCAGACTTTTTGGACTTGAAAAATTTTAGAGATCTCACTGACTTTCAGATATTTTGTCAGGCTATTTTAAATTTCCTGAACTTGAGAAATTTTTTAGATTTCAAATGATTTTTCAGACTTGAAAAATTTCATAAATTTTGAGTTTTACGATTTTGAAAAATTTTATCAAGGCTCAGCTGACTTTTCAACTTATCCTATGAGTATGTTTTATACTTTCATAGGTAGTATGGAGTTTGGAGGTAGAAATGATCAAGATGTCCTGGGACAGGGTTATTTAGTTTGAATTTTTAAAATTTTCAAAGGTCTGCTATCTTCTCGAAATGATTTTTCACAATGTCAAAAATTCTAAAATAAATTACTCGAACAATTTTCTGGAATACATACGAGTACAATACAATAACGTCTGTAATTGAAATTTTGTAGACTTTTTTTCAAAAAAAAGCTATGTTGAGAATGTTGAAAAATGTTCTGTATTGTTCTAAAATCAAATCAGAAATTCTAGAATAGTTCGTTTATCCTGATTTTAATTAGTCTGTAATCTTGAAATATTTTAATATTCTATAAAAATTGTGGTTTTGGAATTCATGTGGACTTCACACTTTTCACATATTCTGGAAGACTAAAATCACTTATTATTATAGTACTGATTTAGAATTTTGATTTGTTTCTGTGGAATGCAATACAATATTCTCTATTTTGCTTGAAAAATATACCAAAAGATATTGAAAAATGGCAAAATTTTGATTTTATTTACCCCGAATTTTAAATTTTTTTTCTAAATAAGTTGAAAAAAATTCAAAATGATCTTGAAAAAAAATCGAAAAAAGGTAAGAAGTGATAAAATTTTGATTTTTACTTTTCCAAAATTGAATGTTTTTGGATTTTGCTGCTTGGTGGTGACACATCTACTCGTTAAGAGAATCATGTTGAAAAAAATGTTCAAAATCGGTTCACTGGGAGAGGCTTGTGAAATAAAAGTCAAAAATGTTAGATAATTTACGTAATGACAAAATTTTGATTTTTTTCATTTTTTTCTGTCTCCAATTTGAAAAAATTTTCCAAAAAAGTTGACAAATATTCTCACGTGTTCATCAAAAAATGTTGAAAAATGATAAAAAAAATTCGAGAAAAGATTGAAAAAATGACATTTCTTCAAAAAAGTTGGAAAATGACAAAATTGAAAGTTTTTGGACCCTGATGCTTGATCACACATCTAGACGTCAAAAGAAACATTTTCAAAAAAAAAAGGTGGTTAAAATCGGTCCATTGGGCAAAGCTGGCAAACTGTCACGTGGTTTTTTCAAAAATCTACACCTATGTTAATCTATGCAATTTGACTCTACAGCAATTTTTGAAAAAATCTTGCACCTCGGCAATCATTCTCTCGGAATTTTGTGGTTCTCGCGTTCAGATCAAGAAAATAGTGAAAATATTTCTTCTGTTGCTTGCACGGAACTGTCAGAATGTCGTGGGACGTAAGATTTACACCCTTTTCTTTTTTTTTAAACACCTGAATTGCCATTTTTCAAACACATTGGTTAATCTTGAAAGTTGATTTCTTGTGCGAATGTTCAGTTCTAATCAGAAAAAGTCCTCTAATAATATCTTCGAAATTATGAAAACATTTTATTTTGGGTCATTTAAGGCCTTGTGAGATATATTTATTACAAGCTCATAATTTATACTCTTTTTATAAAAATGACAATAATGAAAAAATTGGAAGAAAAACAGAAATTTTTGTATTACGTATCCTTATTTTTTTAAGGGGGGGGGGGGGGGGAAAAAAAAAAATTTTTTTTTTTTTTTTTGCTTTTTTTTTTGGGGGGGGGGGGGGGGGGAGCTGAATGTATTTTTTCAATTTACTGTGAATTTCACGCTAGAAAATGAAAGGACGTGTAATTCTGATTCGATCCACTGCACTGGTAAGAATGAACTCGGGCATTAACTCGACTTCTGTCTACATGATGCAATGAAAAATTTTGAAATTTCTTCCATCAGATCTCTCTTAGACACGAAAAGGTTAATTTTCCATAAAATCTTCCGAAGTAGATCTAAAATCATACTCCCTCAATCGTCAGCCCACCATCACACCACCAAAAAGCAATGCCCCAATACTCAAAACTACCATTCCAACCCATCTACCGTAAACCCTTCTTCCACCTCAAGAATCCCTTCTAATCTCAGCCATCTTGCCACAAGTTCGTGACCATACGCGATAAATTCTCGGTCAAATGTCACATTACGAGTACGTTGAAACCAAAAGCCAACGGCCAACGTTCCGATATAATAATGGACCGATTAAAATCGATTTTCCAAAACGATAACCGCATTGATGCCTTTATCGGCGATTCGCTTTCGCATATTGGGGGTTATCAGCATCAGCACATCTGCCCTAAGTATTGCCCGCCGTATAAAAACAGATACGATAAGGTCGAGAAAGATGAAAACACATGCGGCGATTCAGGCCGCTGCAAAAAATCCACTAACTCGGGTTCGCTGCAGCGTTAAAGTACAAAAGATATAAAATGTATTTATTTAAAAAGTTCGCTTCTGGTTTTCTTCCCCCCGTCGGCTCTCTCCTCGTTCGTATCTTTTTCGCGATATTTGATAAAACGCCGAGATAAATTCTTTGACGGTAATGCCGCTTTTTAAACTCATTAAACGTTTCTTTTCTATATATTTGTGACCACTGTCCATTGTATTCGTTAAAATTTGAAAACAATGCGTACCAGAAGCGCGTATATGTGTTGTAAATGTGTATACAAGTTGGTAAGCCAGCTCGTACATATACACGCACAAGTTCGTTCTGCTCTATTGATAGGAATTTAAATCTGGATCGCGATTATTGTGCAATAGTCTGTCGGCGAGTAGTCTTTTATATACATCGCTTGAATTACAAATAAGTACACCTCTTTTGAGCGTCAGTGATTCGAAAATCTATAAGCAGAACTTTTCTTATACGATAATTTTCGCCGGCATCGTTGTGGACCAACTAGATACTCCATCTGTCGGATCGATCCGGTGAAAAAAATCTTCAATTCTACAAAAGAATGCGATCCACCACAAAAGAAGAAGACTTCGCCACCAAGGTATAAGTTGAGATACCCTGGCACGTTGCGAAAACTGTGTAAATTCCCGTCGCGGACCATTTGATTAATACGTTTACCGAGTAATCGACAATTTCACAGGCAATCTTACCAATCGGAGTTATTTATTTGCTAATCAATAGACATAATGATTTTCAATGGAGAAGATACGGCTTCAGTCGCAGCCATTAAAGAATCTATTTTTTTTTTCTCTTTACATTCTTTATTCCTCTTCGTTTGCTCTTTTTATTCGGATACTATACGCGAATGGTTCGGCTAATACGACCATTTACTAAACAGCATGCTTGTATACACGTTTCATGATGGAGTTTTAATTGTATTGTAGAATCTTCTCTAATAATCAATATTGCATTCGCGTTCTTTTTCCTCCTCTGTGTTGCTATCTCTCCGGTTCGACCGACTCTTTTTACCATAATGAAGCGGATTTTTATTCTTACGTTGTACTTGCGCGACTACCATGGTATACAACTGGAGAAAGAGAGATGGAAAGATGATCATAGGATAGACCCGACGACAGGTATACGCGTACTAGGTACTTTTAAATGTTGTGCAAAGTTGAAAAAACACATGTTGTATTAATTCGTTAAATTCTTATTCTCGTTTTACGCCAATGTTATGTATCCACAGGTAACGAGATGATGTATTTTAAATGAGAGTACCGGCTGGAGGAGAAGGGGTGGAGAGGGTGAGGTATAGATGGGAGCCCAACGACGATTGCGAAAAATTTCCTCAATAGGAACGATGAACGAATTGTTGATTTTTGCCGTTAGCGAAAGATTCAAAAATTATACGATTTTACTTAATCTTGACATGTGTCAATTTTAAAAAATATTCCAGAATTTTGGAAAATTATTGCCCCCTCCCCCCCACCCCGAGACGAGACTCAAACAGCCGAGTTTTTAACATTAACTTTAAAAAATTTTCAGATTCCCACTGACTGTTTGGACTTGGAAAATTTTAGAGACGATGCTAACTTTTAGACATTTGTTAAGTCGACTTCTTGGACTTGAAAATTTTCAGAGATCACGCTGACTTTCAGACTTTTTTGGGCACAAACAATTTTTTTTAAATCAAATAAAAATATCGTAGGAATGTCCGAAAAATCAGGAAAACTATCGAAAAGCTCGTAAAAATTGTTAAAATTTTCATAAAAATTATGATTTATGCATCGAACAGATGATTTTATGGAATTGTAAAAGTGGTTCTCAAATTTTAAAACTTGTTAAAATTTTTATTATCATTTAAAATATGTGATTAAATCAATCAAAAAATCATGAAAACTGTTGAAAATGTGTTGTCATGGTCGAAAATGTTATAAAAATCATGAAAATTGTTCAGAATGTGATAAAAATGAATCGAATCGCCACAAAATTTGGTAAAAATATCATTGATATGACCAAAAAAATCACAACTGTCGAAAATTTTGTAAAAATTGTAAAAATTTTCGCAAAAATTATTTCAAATACTCGTTTGAAAAAAAACTACCAAAAATCATGAAAATCGTAAAAAATGTTAAAATTGTCAAAACGTTCAAAAGACAGTTCAAAAGTCATGAATATTTCGTTACAATGGTTGAAATTACCATAAAAATTAATATAAAATATCGTAGAAATGTCCGAAGAATCACGAAAACTATCGAAAATTTCGTAAAAATTGTTAGAATTTCCATAAAAATTATGATTAATACACCGAACAGCTGACTTTATGGGATAATCCTTTTAAAATATGGTTAAAGCGGTCAAAAAATCATGAGAATTATTGATAATGTCGTTAAAATGGTCTAAAATTTCATAAAAATCAGCAACCATGCGTTGTAAAAATTGTCAAAAATTCATGAAATTGCAAATACTATAAATATTAGCGAAAAAAGCATAGAAATTGCCTCAGTCAAAATCTTGAATATTGTCAAAAATTTTGTCAAAATTGTGGAAAATTTTCACAACCTTTTTGAGCTTGGAAATGTTTATTTACACATTCTGTCAGTTTGGATTTGAAAAATTTCTGGAATTCTGACTTTTTGAACTAGGAAAATGTTAGATTCGATAATTTTTAGGCATTTTGTCAGATATTAGGCGTTCTGGATTTGGAGAAAAATTATTCAGATATCAAACGACTTTTTGAACAAAAAAC
Organism: Pseudococcus longispinus; assembly: GCA_900064475.1. Classification (NCBI taxonomy): domain Eukaryota; kingdom Metazoa; phylum Arthropoda; class Insecta; order Hemiptera; family Pseudococcidae; genus Pseudococcus; species Pseudococcus longispinus. The sequence goes on from FIZU01064805.1 coordinate 12,062, forward strand.
TTGAGATGTGACTCTGACTTTTACATATTTTGTCCCCCCTTTTTTTGGACTTCTTACTCTGGATTTTTTTGGAAAATTTTAGCGATTTCACAGACTTTTAGACATTTTGTCGGACAGCTTTCAACCAATTTAAATGCACAGTGGCGTAGCCAGGATTTCTTTAAGGAGGGGGCCAAGATTTGAGATGAGTGTTGAGGGGGGTCTCAAACTATGCTTGAAAGGTTCATTGTTCACTTATGGTCTCTCACAGTAGCTTGAACAGATA